>WBNH01009960.1:0-112598 GCA_013401255.1 Urocolius indicus | reverse complement strand
ACAATACACCAGAAGCTTGGATGTCTGGCATCTAAACCCTTTTTCACATTCCTAGTCAAGAAAACAAGCAAGTACCACAAAACAGTATCAAGATCATGTATTGCACTGAGAAAGGGCACATTCTCAATCTGGCACTCAGCAGGAGTGGCCATACAGCAGTTCTGAGGACAGTCCTACTTGGATTCCCAGCATCAAGTTTCCCTTCAAAGTGCAAGCCTACAGCATTGCTTTTGGAGGGAAGAGCAAATTTCACTCTTAAGACTAAGGATTGATATAACTTCATTTAACTGAGCAACCTAGTACTCAGAAGATGCATGTAGGAAATGGTAGACTGGGATGAATTTCCCTCCACAGCTGCACATTTTTAACTTCTCAGGAGGACACCTTACTGTATGGCTGGATGGGAAGGAAGGGCAGTAACTTCTTTAATTCTTCTGTCTTGAAACAGAATTTAAGACTAATCACTTAAAGATCTTTTCCAACTGGTATGATTCTGTGATTTAGATGAGAAACAAAAACAGAAGATGATATATTCTATTTTCTAGGATAAATGACCAGAGGCAAACTTATTTAAAATGTTTACTAAACAGAGCCTTTCAGAGACCTTACCTGGAGGAAAATCTGGTTTGGGGGCTCAGGTTTACAAAGCAGGCATTGAGACAGTAAAGTTCAGGCATGCAATAAGGTGCAGCTGACAGAATGCAGGCTTTTGGGACCTTTTCCTCAGGAGTCTGTTTTGCAGTCCACTATATTTGTGACTGCATTGTAAGAAGGCTGAGTTTGCTCATTTGACACAAAGAAATTTAGAATGCATTCTCTGTTGTCTAGTAAGTCATAACTGCCATGAAAAGTTTTTTTCTGTGGATAACCTCTTATTCTGTGTGTATTCCTTCACACAGATTATCTGATATCTAGATGAGTTATTTTTTAATTTTCCCCTCAAGAGAGGCATTAGTACTGTATTTTTGCTATATTGGGTCCCAGCTATCTTTTGTTTGGGATAATAACCTGTTTAGAGCCCCAATTCTCTGCCAAATGTTGGTAATTGTTTTTAAAGTCTGGGATGGAGGGCATTTTTACTTGTTTTTCTGAGGAGACCTGCCAACAGACAATTCAGGAAGCAAACATTTTAAAAAAAAAGTGAACAAAGCTTTATCTTCTTAAGAAATTAAGCTAAAAAGAAAGAAGCCTTATTAAAACAACTGTCTCTTGGATCGGATGCCAGGCAAGTAGGTGTTTTCCAGGTGATAGTTTTTTATCTCAATTCCTGCCTTCCTCTGAAGAGTCATTCATTGCATGTTGAGTGCTAATGCAAACATCCTTTTACTATGGTCTAGTCCTATCTGTAAGGAAACCTTCAAATATAGCTGGGTTACACCACTGGTCTGTAACTAAGCTTTGCATTTCCAAACTCCTTTTCCTCTGCACTGACACTTCCGTCATCATTATTAATTACTGTAATCATTTTAACTTATTTTTATCTTTCATGATTTCTCTCATATTTTTCTACCAGTAGTGGTTTTTGTTTCTTATTCTCTCCACATTGGGAGGTAATTCTTCCTCTCTCTTGCTTTTTTATCCATTTACCCAAAAAGCTTTGTTAAATACTTGTTTTGGAACAGCGGGGAATCTAGTGTTCCTTCAGGTAATATTTTAAAGGCTTATTCAGTTTCATCTTGCATAAGCAGACTAGCTGTAAATAACACTATCTAACTATATTAAGTTCTCTGATAGGTTTACATTTATTGTTGGAGACTAGAATAGAAAATAGGAGTTTTAAGAGTCCCTCCTTGATGAGTAACTGATGGATGTTTTGTTGAGCTAGTGTAGTGTTCTTTCTTTTATGGTTCAGTTGTGTTTTCATAAGATTGGAGGAAGGATCTAATTAATGCACTGAATATCAGTTCCAGCTGCATTATGCCTTTTTCTATGACTTAGCATTCTCAGTGCTGTGGTGTATCTATGAGTGGAAAAATAAATGATTATTTTAAAGGATGATTAGCTCTGAGGCATAAATAAACGTAAGAAAAAAGCCTACCATATTTAGTTGGTGAGGGATCAGAAAAAAAGTGAGGCTAGGGAATGTAAAACTGAAAAGAGGAGTATTAGTTTTACAGCAGAAAACTGGTAGTTTTGAGAATGGAATCCAAAACACAATGAGTTACAGCAAGATTCCCCAACAGCTACGGAAAGTACACAGCTCTCATGTGAGCAGTACTTTCCTCATTTCTATTTAATTTTGAGTTCTACAAACTGAAAAACTTCTCCAGTTGACCCAAGCATATAGCTAATATATCTGGAGAGTTTCATGTTGTTTGCGTTAGGATGTGAAACTGGCAATGGCATCAGACCTCTTTGAAGTGATCCCACTTAGGCTGCAACAAATGTGCAGAAAGTCCTGTGTTTCCCCAGCCCTGCACAGATTCATCAGGAAGAGTTGGGGGGAGAGGAGGTGCCTATACTTCCAAGACTCTTTCCATTAGATATTCTACCCCAAATTCTACCCTGCACACTCACTGTCTTTGGCCACCTCTCTCACATATGTTGCTTTTTCTCTGAAGGAAGAAGCAAGTCGAAGCATTTCTTTGGCTTTTTTTTTTTTTCTACTGCTACACAGGCTTCTCTATTGCTCTGCAGGATTTTTTTGTCTTGCTCTGTTTCCGTCACTTCCTCCACTAGAAATATTCCCTGTACGTGTATTCAGACCTCAGGGATACCTTCAGGATTCACTATTTCATGTGGGCTGGTGCTCTTGGGCATTTGCAGAGTAGGCAGAGGCTGCCTAAACAATAACAAGACAAAGTACTTCTGACATTTTGCTAAATGACCTCTCATGCTTATCAGTTCCAATAAGATCTCCTCCAACTCCCGACATCATAATAGGCAGATTCAGTTAAAAGTAAGATACAAAAAATTCATTTTTAACCTGTATTGTCTCAGAATTCTCTAATCCATTCTGAAGCTTAAGCAATTAAAACAGAGTTAATAAAAGCATTCTGCCTCACCTTTAGTGATTAAATAATGCTGGAAAAGTGCTCTGATATTGTAACAAGGCAAAGCCAACACATAAATAAAGCAAATGTCTCTACCTGTAAGTTAAACAGAGGTCTTGCGACAGATTTTCTAGTTACCCATAGTGGAAAAGTGATAATTTTCCTTGAAGACAGTTCTATCAATGGATTACAAAAGGGAAGATGGCCCTTTGGGTAGAATATGGTCTTCACCATAGGGCACTGATCTGGAGATTACCTTCTGCTGGATAAAGGTGAAACAGAAGATACATAATGGACACACCCTGCATGGCTCAGGGCTGGCTTATTTCAGGATCTATGGTGAAAATTTGTGTTTAGCTTAGAAAAGTGTTTCAGAGCAAAACTGAAGCACTGAACCTTATCTTTGTAAAATTCATTGGTCATAATATCTGAGGCACTCAAATTTTCACTAGTGCAAGACACCGAAAAAAGAAAAAACTGCATACTCAGAGACTTTTCTAGCAGGCAGTGGGAGCGAAACTGCAACCTCTTAGAAACTGGTCAGAAAAAAAACTAGACCCAGTGATGGGAAATGTCAGAGGGAGTGGGAAGCTGAAAACTTTCTGAAGAAATATGAATCCAGCTGAGTTTCAGACATCTTCTGGGCACCTTTATATTTTTCTGAAGATATCTTTTTCTTTTTGCACATAGCTGCTAGACAAGGCACAGCAGTATAGATGACAGTACATCTCAGAGCTCAATGAGGTCAGTGACAATTACTTTCGTCATTGCATTAAACTCTTCCTGACATTTCAGACCTTTGGCTCTCTCCAAGTTTTCCCAACTCCTTAGTTGCCCATAGACGTTCTACCCAATCAAATAATTTTAGATTGTCTACTAACACCTCAACTTTTCATCAGACACTAACCCTCTTTCCCTCCCAATTGCAACCTAACCTAGCCATAATTCACTTGTACCTTTTCAGAATGCTTTAGCAGACACTTTCATTCCCACTTTCTGTTGCTTCCTTTTGTACACAGACTGTCTTCAGAGAAGATCAGCTGATTTAAAAGTACTTTCTTCTCTCTGTTTATCTTCTGCCTTTTCAGACATTTAGTAGCCCTGCCGTGCTAGACTCTCTTACTACTCCAAGGCCTTGGCTATCAACTTATATTAGCATCAACAACAGTCTCTTCCACAGCTTTCTTTAAATGGATTTTTTGTTCAATTATGCTGTCATATTAATCATTTCCTTCAAATGCATCTATCTTTGTTTTATGCATTGCTAGAGTTTTTACTACCCTGACAGCATTCTCTTTTTTTATTAGATATCTAAATAAAATTTTAGCTTTATTTTTCTCTTCTTCATCTCTTAGCAATTTTTCTCATACTTTTTCACTTCAAAAAATACAGACAGCAAGCAGAAAAATATTCCAGAGGCTAGATGTTTGAGAGGTCCACTGGCCAGTGGACTACCAGAAAATCAAAGATAAGAGAAGTATTAGAAATCTGTGTCAGTAAGGCCTCATGGCCAACTTTAAAGACTTCTAGTAGTCATAAAAACCCACTTAAAATTCCCAAAATATTTGTTTGCTGTCTTTGATACTTCACTTTAAAGATACAATTTTTTTCCAAATTGAGAACCGGAAAAATTGCAATTCTTGCAGAATATACTACACTTAAAAAATTTCTTGGTAAAGTAACCCGTATTTTAAGATATGGACTCTAGTTCACATTCATTATTCTTTCTACATCATAAAGTTACCTTTGACAAGTACTGACTAAAACAATACCTCATACTTCTACCTCTCTTATTAGAGAGAAAAGAGCACTTGGAACTCAGTATTGAGAAGGATACAGAGGACCTGGGGGAAAAGACAGAAAGGGCAGCATTCAGAGAGTGTGCTAAGCTCTGTGTGAACCCCAGCTCTTAGCTGGGATTTGCCCTGCCACAATGATGGACTTTGCCAGCCAGGCAAATAAGAAAGCACAAGTATTGGGATCTTCTCCTCAGACTTCTTGACTCTGGAGGATCTCCTGGGACTTGGACTCACCTAGGTAGGGAAGCACTTTTGCATGACCTACAACTCATTGAGGCAACAAGCTTTGGCAGAGTTTTATATCAAAGGATCTGCAGAAAGCAGGACCTGGGGAAATGCAGTGGTGGTAATCAAACCCAAAATGAGAATACTTGGGTGCTCTTTCAAAAATACCACTGGGATGGTGCCTGCTTACTTTAGGTTAGACTATATCACTGTATCAACATTTGTCTTGAGTCTATTTTTAACAATTCAGCTAAATAGCAAACTCAGTTGCATGTAGCCCCATTTCCAGGAAAACCAGCACAGCATTTACAAAAACAAGGTAATTTGAATTACTTCTCTGTTTGATTATTTGCTGACTTACCATAATTTCCAAAGAGACATTCTGAAAACTATCCAATAACTTTTGGCATTTAGGAGAGAGGCCACACCTACTTTATATGGGTCAACTCTGCCCACATGTGCCTTTCATTTCAGTGAGACTCCTGCACTGTATACCGTCATCCAACAGCAAAATTAATTAAGCCCTCTGTGTCCAATTATGGGTTCTATTAATACGTGCTGAATTACCTATCAGCTACCTAAAAGATGTTTTATATCTGTGCAGAAAATTAGGACTAAATTCATTGTCAGCTACTTCTCTTGAACAAAACAAACAAAAATCAACCAAAACCCCAACTCTCCCCTCAAAAAAAATAATCAAAACCCTAGAAAAATCTCCTCCCCTCAAGACTATTATATTCCAGTGCAAATAAGAACTAAATCTGACCCTTAGTATTTGTGCGCAGTTGAGCTTGTTGTGATGAGAATAGCAGTCCTGTGATTGCCACTCTGCATTATATTTTGAATAATTTTACTGGTGGTCTGGTTGTTGACTATAAAAATGAGGCTACATCTGGTCAAGCGTGCACTCCATTGGTTCAGGGCTTCCATTCCCAAATTAATGTTGCAATATTCAGGCATTTTAGTGACCAGTTTCTTTTTTTAAAGACCCTGGATGTACAGAATTAAACAGCATATACCTCCCAGAAGCTGTTCACTTCTTAGACCATCTGGGTAATGAGAGTACCATTTACACCACAAAAAAACTGTGACATCTGGAAAGTAAAAGGCCAACCTGATAAGATCATACGAACAAGCAGGACTAACCAACATTTAATCAGCCTTTGTGGGGTGGCCTTTTTTTTTCTTTTGCAGGTTTGGGGTTTTTTGGTTTAGTTTTAAATAGTGGAGTTGAAGTAAATAAGTATTTTAAACAAGAACTGAGAAGAAGGCAAATAAAGGGTTTTCAACAAAGAAAGGCATCTTTCATTCACATTGCAAATATCTTAACCAAAATTATGAGTACGATGAAAAACCATAGTCAAGATTTCTTTAAAAAACAATATGAACAACTCAAGTATGTAATACAAGTCTGAAGTTCATAAGCATAGAGGAAGGATCTGTGTTGTCTGGAGAAGAAATCTGAAAATATTTAATGCACCACAAAATTAATGCTGAAATATTTGGAAACATTTCACTTTTGCCTACCTAAATCTTAGTGGGCTCTGATCTGCTGTAGGTTTTCCTAGACTTAAAGCAGAGGTTTCCTCAGAACCCATCTAAGGTGAAGAGATACAAATATGACTTTATGCTAGTTCAGTGCATCTTCTGGTCTGGCACAACTGTGAGTCCTGGGACTTACCCATGGTTTTGTACTTAATGGTGGGTTTTAATAGCCCTTTTTATAGGTAATCATCTCCCTTTAAATTCAGAACTAATAAGCACAATCTGGGGAGTCATGTCATTATGATTGTTTTGGCTCTTAATTTTTAACATTCATGTATTTCTTCACGAAGTGCAATGCTAAACGTTAAAACAGAGCCATTTTACTAGCACAATTAAATTATTAAAAACCCCAAACAAATAGAATCACAGAATCACAGAATGGTAAGGGTTGGAAGGCACCTCTAGAGATCACCTCATCCAATGTCCTGCTAAAGAAGGTTCGCCTCACTCAGGTTGCACAGCAAATCCAGTTCTGCTCTTCACAGCACGTTCACATGCACGCTCAGCTGCTTACAGCTCAAGACAAGACCAGGAATTTTCTGCAGACCATGCCTGTGTCCCACATCACATTTCTGCAGCGAGACCAATTGCTCAGTAACATGGAAAACAAGCTAGTACACACATTTCCCTAGAGAGCTGCATTAAGGGGACCGAGATCACTGGTGCAAGCATCATTGAATGTTCACATGATATATAAAAGCACAGCTCTCACCTGCGTTTAATAGATCTGTGCCTTTGTTTTGGTCCAGCTGCATTCTTAATTCTGTATAATATCCTTATATGAAGTCAAGGTACTTGCTTCAAGACCAATGTTCTCAGGAAGGCTGGATGAGTGCATGGAGAAGAGCTGTCTTTAGGTGTTGTGTGAGATGAAGTTCCTTCCCGGACCTAGACTAGGCACAGTACTTTAATACTTGCCCTTTTTTTTTAGGCTTCTATTTTTTTCTTAAAAAGAGTAAAAAGTTAGGAGCATAAGCACTTCTTTGAGCCTAATTTTTCACATGTAAGACTCAGCACTCTAGCATTCTGTTGCCTAAACAAAAAGCACCCAGTACATCTGGGTTGCTGAAAGACATCTAAAATGTCTGCAGAGGACCTACAGGAGACCCAGGCTCTTCTGGAACTGCCATTGGAGGCCTTGTAGAATACTCCAGAGTATCTCAAAGGGTTACAGTGCATACAATGATGAGTTTCATTTCCAATGTGCTTGGTACTGAAGGTAATTATTACATTTTCACCTCTTCGGGTTGCCTCTTTTCCGCCATCCAAGTGAGGATGGCTGAAACCATGGATTTATTCTTACTCTTTCTCTTCTGGGGATACCAGGTTAAGTACTACATAAGTTTGTAAAATCAACAGTTCTTGTATTTGAAGTACAACTCTCCTCCTTCTTTCAATAGAATACTGGATGAAGTCCTCCTATAAGCTGTCATCTCTTCCCTCTCCCCACCCCAGACATTTTTCTGGAATTGCCTTTCAAATATTAAAAACGTCTACTTTGCCATGCTAAACTTTTGCTCCCCCTTACCTGATGACAAGCACTATACCAGCAACCTTGCAGGAAATGTCACCACCTCTATCATTTTGTTTCTACTCCTGTTCAGTATCTGGCTTAATTCAATACAACCTAATGAAAGGTAGAATCATAGAATCACAGAATGGTAGGGGTTGGAAGGGACTTTTAGAGATCATGTAGTCCACTCCCCCTGCTGAAGCAGTTCCGTCTAGATCAGGTCACACAGGAGCACATTCAGGCAGGTTTTGAAGAATTCTGAATTAATCAGGTTTATTTCATTCCAAATCTGTTTTAGAGTTACTGTTACTGATACAACACATTGGATCTTCCTTCTTGAAATATTTAAAGCCATGAATAATCCAAGTAAACACACTGAGGTGTTCAGGGATCAAGGATGCACGAATCCAGTTACACACAGCCTAAAACAAGATAGGCATGAATGGATCTAAATGGATCACAGAGATATCCAGAAAATCCATGACTAATCCTTGAAGTGCTCACATTCCTGCCAATAAAGTCATATTTTAGCAAAAGTCTGCACTGGTTACTTAAGACTCTCCAGTCAGCTTCTCTGAGGTACCCAAGCTTCCCACCAAAGATAGCTATGCACACACAGCCAATGACTCCAAATTGAACAACAGGAGATGAATGGCAGACCTCAGCAAGAGCAGCAGCCGGCCCACAGAAAGATGGACTGCAGGTTTCTTTGGAGGGACTCATTTTCTAAATGTGTTTAGGTTGCATATCTATTCTATTAAACGCAGAAGTTTAACACTGACTCCTGTTTGCACATCGGCGGTTACAATTGGTCTGCAATTGTTTCTTAAACATCCTGTTCAAGATATCAGGTTTTATTAACAATGAAAACTAATTTCATTGACAGATCAAAGATGACTGTGGCTTCCTTGCAGCTGTTAAAATTGTTTAAATAGTTTAATTTCTTCCGGTTGGGAAAAGCAAGACCGAGCTGTACCTAGGTTTTAAAATATTTTCTTTAAATAAAAGCACAAATAAATTTTTCCTCAGAGAGTCTGGAATAACTGTTTCAGACAGTGAACCAACCATACAATCATTGTGAAGAGACCTGTTCATGACCATAGTTAGCACTGCCTGCTCGTAAAGAAGCAGACATTTAATCTAACTCGGTTTAATGTGTGCTATGAGTTAGAGTAAATGGTTCAAAAGAACTTGTATGTCATCTCTCTCCCTGTGCATGAGACTAATTCCATGGCAAACAGTTTCTTCAATGGCTTTTGCTATTTGATCTTAAATGAATGACATTTCTCGTAAAAGTAGCAAATTCTTACTCCAAGTGGCACTAGTCAGGCTTCATATTGTGTTAGACAGGCTCTCCTACTCATTAGCAACACTATAGTAACACCCCATATCTAAAGACAGACTGTGTGAGTGCTCCTGTCTTGGGTGGATTACCTGCAGCAAGGGTACTGAAAAGCTGGATGGAGAGAAAAGCTCAGCTCCAAAAGGAAGCTAGCTGAACACCTCACCCCTACACAGCTGTCTGGGGAAAGGAATCAGCACATCAGGAGGCAGAGGATGACTCTGCCTGGTCATCACATTAGCCACAGCAATACTCCAAGTGAGAAACACTGAACTACATAAATACTAAATCTAAGATTAAGAAAGTATAAGATCAAATGGATCTCCAAGGAAGGAGACTCCACAATCTCCCTGGGCAGCCTGTGCCAGGGCTCCATTATCCTCACAGTAAAATAGTTTTTTCTTATATTTAAATGGAACTTTTTGTGTTCCAGCTTCATCCCATTACCCCTTGCCCTGTTGCTAGATATAATGGGAAAAACAAAAGGATGTCCCAGCCTTCTGACAATCATCATTTAGATACTTGTAAATATTAATAAGATCCCCCTCAGTCTCCTCTTTTCTAGACCAAACAGCCTCAGTTCCTGCACAGCCTTTCCTCATATGAAAGATGTTCCCACCCCCGATCATCTTGGTGGCCCTGTGCTGGACTCTCTCCAGAAGTTGAGCTGAGGAGCCTGCAACTGGACCCAGTACTCCAGATGAGGCCTCACCAAGGCAGAATAGAGAAGGAAAAGAACTTCCCTTGACCTGCTGGCCACACTCTTCTTGCTGCATCCCAGGACGCATTCCCTCCTCCAACACCCTGGTTTCCACAGCAAGGAAACTTAAGCACTAAGGCTAGATTTAGGAGATTTCACAATGAATTTTTGCTCCAAGAGAAAAGTTTCAGTTCACTGTGGTTTAGGATCAGCCAGGAACAAAGGATCACAAGGCTTCTCACTCACTCCTCCCCTCCCAGCAGGATGGGCAGGAGAATAGGAGAAGAGAGGTAAAACCTCTTGGGTTATGATAAGGACCATTTAATAGAACAATGCAAGGGGAGAAGAAACAACCATAACAGTAATGAAAGAATATACAAAGTCAGGGGAATATACAAACCTAGGGATTCACAAGGTAATGGCTCACCACCTGACCTGACACAGTGGCTCTGGATCAAAAATTGGGTTCTTAAAATGGCCCTCCTGCAACTCCCACATACATACTAGGCATGACCTCAGTATGGTATCCAATATCCCTTGGCCAGCCTGGGTCATCTGCCCTGGCTGTTCCACTTCCTACCTTCTTGTAAAAGTTAACTCTATCCCAGACAAACCCAGGACACTGCATCAGAAAATTACTAAATACAGATCCGTTCTTTAACTCATTTAGAAAAGTGCGTATCAGCTGCAAAGACCTTTACAAGAGCCAGCTAGCAACCATATGCGCACTGGGCTTCAGGGAGTGTTGTGTATCATGCAGGCAAATAGTTGTCCATTTAAAACTGAAAATGATTTATATAGGATCTGTGCAGGCACATCAGATATTTTCACCAAAACAACAATAAACCAAGGAAGATGTAGCTACAAAAAAAAAAAAAATCTCGTAACTTAAACCACTCAACTAAGATATTTTAAGATCTTTACTGTTACCTGTACTTCCCCATATACAGCTACTGGAAAAATATAGAAAGTAAGCTGTTGTGCTCCAGGGAATTGGGGAGAAAGACCAGAATCTTGGGGAAGAGGCTGTGCTGGTAGCCTATTGTCCACAGCACAGAGGCCTCCACCTCCTCTCTCAACCTCCCCATAACCTTTCTTTGTACTGCTTGGAAAATGGAAATTGTAATATCAAAAATAATTGTTTGGGATAAGGACAGACTCAGTTTGTGAAAAAGACAGAGTGCTTTCAAATTGTCAGCTTCCACTTGTCAATATACTGTACACTTTGACAAAATATGACTGAAGTATGACTCCAATGAAAACAGAAAAACTCAAAACCAAAGCTCTGACTGGGAAGGCAACTAACAGTGTTCTGTCTCAACTGTGAATAGAAGTCTGGAGTATAGTTAAAATATATGCTAAGTGTACTCAAAATAACTATGTGCAAGTAGGGGAGAAAAAAGGGTTTACACATTAACTGCTAAGCTCAACATTTTAATAATTCCTTTGGCTTTTTTTGGCCAATTTAAGAGAATTTACATTTGCTTTTTTGAGGTTCTGCGCAATTTCCCTCTGACTTCAGTGGGATTAACAGGTGCCTCAGATTTCTAAAACTGAAGTCTTTCAGTGCCTCAAACACTAGTCAGAGGTTTTTTGGGTTTTTTTTTTTAGACTATGTAACAATTATAGCTAAAGTGTTAGAAGTCTGTAGAAAGTAGAACTTGGCTTTTACTGAATATAGTCTCCTTCCACAAAATCTTTTTTTTCAGAGAATGTAGGGGAAAAGGAGCCATAAAGTTATCCGCTGTCCCTTTCTGTATATATGCTACTGCATTAGTGTCAATCTGAAAATTCTGTGGTAACCAGTTAAAAGGGAATATGCACATTCTCAAAAGTGTAAGAATTTCAAGTCCTGGTTACAAACCTTTTTCCTTAGTCCTCCATTGAAAACACTGTGATCAGGTGAAGTTTGCTTCTTCCCCATATGCCATTGGTTTAGTTGTGCTTTTTATGCCCAGTCATATTAAACTTCCATTGTTGTGCTCAAAGATGCTTTGAAGGTCTCATGATGTAAGTCTTGTCTCCCCCATCTCAGAGAGCTGGAGTTCTCAAGTCAACTACCTGCTTCATTGCTACCTGACTGCAACTCTGAATTGGAGGGAAACCCTATCTTGAACTTAATCTCTCCTTTTCCTTAATTATAAAACTGCTTTAATTATTAAATTATTAAACAGGAAAATTACTAGAACACAGAAGTTCCTAGAAAAGATGTGCGTCCTCAATATAGGCAATATTCCAAAATTAAATCTGCTATGCAAAATATATTTTTATTTAAAAGCAATCAAAAAAATCCATTTCATTTTCAGAAAAGCATAAATCCATTAGTCAAATTTGCTTTCACTTCATAACTTTTCATCTTGAGTCCAGACAATGCAGACATTGTTTTACCTTCAGTTGACAGCAGAAATATCTGGGATGTGCAATAACATATGGAGCTGTCTGATGAGAGATCAGCCAGCTGAATACATAGGCAGGCAATCTTCTCCCAAGTAACCTCTGTGAGCCTGATCCTGCAAGGTGCCGAGAGCCTTGTCTCCTGCTGACTGCAATGGGAATTGAAAGCAGACAAAAAAAAATGCAGGAGATGATCAATATCTCTGAGACTTGGGCCCTTAAGGGGTTCAGATTTCAAATGCCTGGTTCTTACTGCAGATGTGCAACAGAAATAAAACTTCCTACAGCTCCAAGGAACTGTTATATTGGAACAGAACATGGCCAAATCTTAATGCTTACAGGGACATTAGATCTCTTTCCTAAAACATAGAAGCCAGCAGCAGAGACGAGCAAGTTTTAAAATCAGGTTCAATCAAATTCCTTAAATATACTAGCCAAGAATAATAGTTAATTTGCTTACGGTTCCAATTACAAAACCATTTTCTCTCCTCAAAGTAGTAGTGGGGAAAAAAAAATCTCCAAGACCCAGCAAATGGCAAGTAGAGCTCTGAGACAATTTTTTTTATGACTCCAGCATTTCCTTTTAAAATGCATGTCCATAATGTAGAAGCACAAGCAGCTGACGATCACAAGGGTCAAACTAAATTGTGGGATTCAGAGATATTTCTGTCTCCCAAGTCTAGGTTGCCATGAGTGCCACAGGTTTTCTGCTCTCCTTCCCCCTGGGCTCTCTATTTCAAAAGGGTGAAATTTTAATTTTTGTTCCTTTTTTGCCCCTCATCAGATTCTTGCACTACTCCTAGTTGTAGGTGGCATTACTCTGAGAAGAATGATTGCCTTCTCCACCTCAGCCCATTTACCACCACTTTATGACTACGTTTTAGCCTAGTGCTTGAGGCAACATCGTTTGAAGAATAGAGATGAGCACTGAATCTACTTTTTTTTTTTTCCCCAACAGGCTGTTATACCAAAGATTTACCTTGCCAATTTTTAATTGAAAGTACTATGGCTGCCATGGTGTTAAATAAATTCTGCATTTCTGCCTTCGGCCAGCTTTTTATTTGGAGGTTAGTTGGTTTTATTTTAGTATGTGCACGGTTAAGTTCATCTCTAGTCAAAATAGTTGGTCATTTATAAAAGATTTTAAGATTTTGGTTTACTTGCTTGTTTTGAAAAGGCACTCTTAGATATTACAGAAGACTTAAAATTAAAAAACTGCATAAATAATCAATTGTTCAGACACACTATTTGATGGCAGACCAAGGATCCACTTTAGGAATTCATGACCCGATATCTTTAAGTGAAAATAGGTAGCTAAGCAAGGTATATGAAAGAAGAAAAATGACATATGAGACCAAATGAAAAAGATTCTTTCAACAAAAAACACTAAATATGTATGACTATTCCAGATGTTTCTTAAGATGAAACAAAATATGCAGCGATTGTTAACAGATTGATGATCAAGGATTAAAATGGCTGGAAACAAATTCCAAGGCACTGAATATATGTGACACCTGAAGGCTCCAAGGTTAGGCTGAGGGCCCAAGAGAATAAATGTTCCAGGATGTTGATCATTCATCAACTATCTACAAAAGACTAAAGGAAACCCACTAGCCGGGCAAACGTTAGGAAACATTCATGACTAGGAGGCGAATGAGTATGTCCAAACATATGGAAGAACTACTGCACTTTCTTCATTAATTTATTTTTACCTCGAAGAAGATAAAGAACAAGATCCCAGAACATTTAGGCACATGGTGGCTCAGGATACAAGGTTTTGGATTTGATTACAAGGCTCAGTAAGGTTGCATTTTTTCACCTCTGCAGTAATAAGAACCTAAAGTTACATGCAGCTGAATTGGTTCTGTAACATATAAAATCCAGCATATGGCATTTTGATGTCTTTGTTTTAATCCTGTGGTTCCCATTTGCTATATGAAAATACATACAGTCTCCTAATAGTTTTCTGTTCATTACTCTTGAAAGTGTTTATCTAAACAAGGAAAAATATACACTGGAAATAATCATCCTGTGTTTCAACATAAACTAAGCCTTGTTTGTGTCTCCTAACAAAATGCAAAGTAAACATCCATTCAAATGTGTGGAACCACATCTCTGGGCCAGTTCACCACTTTCTATGAATTTCAACACATACAGTATATGCTCAAAGAAACCGAAAGATGTCTACACTATCTCTCTTAAAAAGAGATCAGACTTTTGATTACATCCACATTGAAAACAGCATCTACAGTCAGATAAATTGTCAGTCATACTATACCAATTCCTAACATCTAACATTTAGATCTCAAGTCTGGGTGAGTGGGAAATAATCTGCTTCCCTTTCCTGAAAGTCAAATGTGTCTGCCAGAGTCTCCAAAATGGGAAGATCAGGTCTCCACAGGAATAGTCCTTTTATTGACAAGCCTTTCCTCTGCTCTCTAAAAACTAGTTTGTGAGAGCTATAGGCAGCACAGGGCACTGTGAGCCAACACAACAGCCACCAAGAGTGTCAGTGAACTCCAGTTCCTAAATTGTGTCTGATTCCCCTCCTGCCCCCTGCATTGGTATTGAAATCTGTTGTTTAACTTCACTTGTTGCTTTGACTTGCCAATGTGGGTGTTAAAACAAATTTAGAATATTTGGATTATTTTCTTTGGCTTTCATCCACTCACAAATATTTATTCTTAATCCTAGCACTTGAATACTAGGTGAAACCAGACCCCAGTAAAATCAACAAGAGGTGTTAGATTCAGCAAGACAATCTTTTACATTATTCTCGCCAAGTTTGCCAGGATGGTGAGTTGTAGCTCAGTGAACGTGTGATGCAAAGGAATTTCCACAAGAGGAGAGTTCACTGCTATTGGCATCAGAAAAGCAGAAAAGTAGTAAGATGAACAGAGAGGCGGGGTTTGGAGAGGAAGTCTGTGCCACATCTAGAGCTAGAGGAGGCTCAACGCAGAAATTGGAGAGAACTCAAATTAGAAAAAAAGCCTGACAAAGTGAGACTGGCAACCTGTAAAGAATAATCCTGAAGATTGGTGAGGAAACCAAAAGATGAATCTGACTGCAGGCATTTCTTATTTTTCCTCCTCCCTTCCATTTACTCACTGAGAATTTTGCCAAAAATATCATAGAGATGAAAATTGCATCAATACAATCAGTCCAAGTATATTTGTCCAAAAGTACTACATGAAGTGAACTGTGACTATGATAGAAATAGGCCACGAGTCAGTGCTTCTTTCCTTAGATATCGCATCAGCCAAGAAAAGAAATAGAAGTCTGACAGAGAAATGTGCTTCAGATACTGGAGTGGCAGCAGAGCCGGTACCAACAAACTCAACATTAGATAGTGGATGTGCTGAACAACTTAACACAAATAGCAGTACCCAGACTGCTTTGATCAAAGCTCTCACACCAACAGCAGATGGATCTGACATGGAGATCCAAATATAACAGCCTGAGTCCTGCCCAGAACCCCTTCCCTCCTCCAAAAACAAAATAAAAATGAAAAACATATGTGGCATTTCAAAAAACAGCAGCAATGCTGAAAATGTAAACTCAAAATTCCTATTCCAAAACAAACAAGTCTCTCAGCTCTAAATAAATTTTTGACTTGTTATGGTAAATGGTATGGAACTCTTATCCAGGACTATACAGACAAGATCTAAATTTGTGAGCTGAAATGACTGGGGAATAAGCTGATATAAGAAATGTAATGTTGATAAATGTAGAATACAGCACATGGAGACAAAATAATTTTGTTTACAAAACATGGACTCTGAAGTAGCAATTATCAGTAAGGAACAGAGACCTTCAAGTAATCATGGAGTGCCATGAAAATATCAGCTCAGTAGCTCACCAAGACAGTATGATATCCAAAAAACAGAGAAGCAACCTCTTTCATCTCAAAATTTGTTTCAGAGACATGGCTGGAAAAATCTGAAAAAAATTCTAGATTCAATAGTGAGGACAAAGCTACTGCTTCTCTTTTCCTTACATAGAAGCTTGACTAACCTACAGGTGAATATCAGTCATCATTTCTATAAAGCATCACTGTTCAGCTTCTGCTCTTACATTTTTCTATAAACACCTTCTTCTGGCCTCAAAGACAGGATACTGGCTAAGTGATATGACCTGGTTAAACTGCTCTTAGGTCCTCCTCTCCGTTCAGAGGGAAATGAATAGAAAGCATTCACAGGGACATGAAGATTGCTTTAATTTATCTGCATTTTCTCCAGCTGCAGCAGAAGCACCCCATGGTGAAGCAGAGGGGCATAAACTTGCCCAGTTTCAGAAAGAAACAGAAAGGAAATACTTGACAGTTCCTACAAACCTTCTAAGAATAAAAGTGAAAAACTTGAAATAGTTCTTCTCTTACACGCTACAGTAAGTAGTAGAAATATTTTCTGTTTCTTATTCACTCACTGGAGATGTCTCAAAAATCAGAAAATAAGCCTTTGTTGCAGCATACCTATGCCCTTTTCAACTAGTGCTGAAATCCCTCAACTCTGTAGAGTTCTTCCAAGTGTCTTGTCTGATTCTTATAAGTGACAGTGGATTCAAACTTATAAACTTTCTTGTTTTACTCATTACAAAATTACACATAACCTTTATCTATTTCATTCTCTTGGTATAGTGACTGAGCACTTAAAGAAAATTAAAATTGTGGGTTTTTTCATTTTCTAGGATTAGGTTTCAGGAACTATGGTCATTTCTTACCAAATTTAAGACACAGGTAGTAGCTCAAGCATACTTCAAATTAGAGCTATCAGAAAAATAATTAGCAACACAAGATGTATTAGATGAGGTTGCTCAAAAATAGAGTAAAAAAGAAAAATTATTTCCTTCTCTTGGTGCTGGAAAAGAGATAGCCTTGAAGAATGAGAAAAATGTGGGCAGATGTATGGAATTCTTTATCTGCATAACTATTTTACAGGTTTTTTCCCTTCCACTCCAGATAGTGGAATATAGTTGAAATTTCTGGCATAAATGTTTTCACTGAACCAGGAGAAGATCTAAAACCTACCAACTTCAAACATCAACTGCTGACACAGATTCATTGCACAAAAATGATTTAGGATCCCAAAGAGGTTTGCAACAGCCATGCAAAACCTTGATGCTGCTTTGCCCCACATAAGGGATACTAAATGGGTGTCATTCTTGTCCTTTCTTGTTCTGCTGAACTCATTATAAATGGACCTCCTTCTAGGCTCCCTGGCTTTGCTAACTCCCACAGCAGATTTAGTATTTACTGGCTGAAGAGTAATTCAGTAGTGATGTATTTCCATACATGAAGAAAAAAAGAACAGAGACTACAAAGTAGATATAAGCTTAATGGAGTCAGGCTGAGAAGGATTTTCTAGGATATCATTTAGTTTCACTGCTAAAAAAGTATAGTTTCAGAAGTTATAATTAGCATAATTTAGTATGACTAAATTTTACTGTCTCATTCAGCACCCCCAGTTCAGTTTGTAACCTACTGAGTAATCTTGTCACTTCCCCTCTCAACAATCCCTTACAGCGGTGATAATACCATTTATCTTCCAAGATCTGAGCACTTTTGATCTCAAAAAGCTAGATATCACCCTTAGTAATACTTGACTATTTGCCAGACGGTATTAAAAAACAGATCCCTTGCTGACATTTCACATGAAACACAGCTGAGTTAACCAAGTGTCATTGTGTGATAAATCTAATGAAAGCTTAAATTTAAAAAGAAAAAAAAAACTCTCTTTTAACTACTGGGTCTAAGTAAAAGCTAGCACATTTTGGCCTATGGAGAAACTTCAGGAAGATCCTGCCACTCTATTGAAGTGACAAAAAGTAATTTTTCACAGCATTTGGTGAGAGAGAAAATATTTACAAAATCATATTAAAGCACAAGGTTTAGCGCATGTATTCAAGTTATAACCAAGCTGATAAATGTTCTAAAAATTTCCTAGGAGGCCTTCAAAAAAAAGAAAAACCACACTATATAACTTGTAATCCTTAAATCCTAATTTTTTCAGAAATATTATTACAATCTCCACTCCATTCTCAACTGCCCTCCTCATTTATGCTCTTCTTGCTAAACCAATCTATGACACACACACACATGAGCATCTCCTCAGGCACTGCCTTGAGCTTCCTTATGCTCTGCTATAGCTCCCTGTGAGGAAAATGTATTTTACTGCTAATTCTGTACCTTACCAACTCCCAGAAGGGGAGGTGGATCTTAGTTCAATGAACTTGCTGAAAATCAGAAAACATACTCAAGGCCTAGATCCCTTTTCAGAGCTTCTTTCTCTAGAAGTTTGATAGATGCTTGTTGTCCTGATTTAGGCCCATCAAGGGACAAAAGACCACGATTAGACTCGAGTACCAAGACTTGAGAATTCCTAAAGGGTAGGGATGGCTTAATTGCTGCCTATGGTCCAGGAGAAAACAGACAAGGCTATTCAGCCTGGGGAAGAAAACAGAAAATAGTTTAATCCATCACCAGCCAAAACATAACCATAAAACCCCGAAACATAACCAACAGAAAACAAAGAATGGTACAATGATGAAGAGCACAACCAGCCCTTTAATATCACCTTTTCCCCACTCCTCCTCTCTTCCCAGGCTCAGAGCTCTGATCCCAGTGTCTTTATCTCCTCCCCCCATGAATAGCTCAGGGGGGCAGGGAATGGGGGTTTCAGTACATTCCGAATGGCTTCTGCCTTTTGTCTCTCCTAAGGGCAGGTGGGCTCCTCACCAGTCCTCCCTGCTCCTCCACGGGGTACCTCACACACCTGGCAGCCCTGCACAAGCTGCTTTGACATGTTTTTATCCAAAAGGCTGCAGCTCCTCTCCACCTCTCCTGTGGGTCTGCTCTGTGGCCTGCAGGCTCTCCAGCATGGCCTGCACCATGGCCACCTACTCACACTGTCTCTCACTCATCAGTGTGCACTCACTTGGAGGTGCTGGTGGCTCTCAGGCCTGCCATTGCCCTCCATGGGTTGCAGGGGCACAACCTGATTCTCGCTGCAGGTTGCAGAGAGGTCTTCGATCTGGTGCTCCTCCTTCCTTCCTCCTTCTCTGACTGTGGAGTCCAGATGGTCATCTCCATCTTGTACCACACCTACATCTCCTCCCAAGCACTTCAAAGTCCCATCCTTAAATAGTGATGGCAGAGGTGCCAGATTGGCCCAGCTGCGCTGGGGATAGGTCTGAACCAAAGAGCAAATGGAAAGTCCCAGAACTCTTTACCAGGTCTGCACTGCAGCCCCATCCCTCTGCTACCAAGCAAAAGCAGCCCCTCAGTAAACCATCACACTTGTCTAGAATATCTGTGTAATGTCCTCAGCAAATTTGTATCTCATACAAACTTTTGGAGTATCAGAAGAATAAAGTTTTCCCAAATAATCCACCTTGATTTTACACCCACACTAGTAGACACAGGGACAGAGTTTTGGGCAATCTATTGTCATATGAATTATATTAATGTATGTAAAAATAAACTATTGCTTATACAGTATAGTATCTGCATAGACAAAGTTTGCCAATCCTTCTGAACAAAATAAGATTTAGTTATGTAGACTAGAAGAGCTCCTGACAACTTAGCATTATAAGCATGTCATATAGATTCATCCATTTGATATGAAGCTTATATATTTTAGTATTTTTTGTTAACACTAAACACTTTCTTCTTCGTTTGACATGCATTAACATAAAGTGAGGCAGATAAGAATTAAAGAAAGTTTAATGCTGAGTTGAAAATATGATTTTCTAAAGCAGAAAAAAAATAATGTCTGTCTGTCATGGGTTTGTGTGAAGCTGCGTTTTGGTTGGTAACAGGGGGAAGAAGCTGCAGTGCTGGTCCCACTAAGCAGTTCTAGAAATAGTCCCTGGATCTGACCTACCTCCAGTCCATATGGGCTAACCTGGAGTCTCTGAAATAATTATTTACAAAGTGAAATCTGAGCTGGAAAAGGAGGTGTAGGAGTGGTACAAGATGGAGATGACCATGCAGATCCCATAGTCAGAGAAGGAGAAAGGAAGGAGGAGCATCAGACCGGATACCCCTCTGCAACTCATGGTGAAAATGCAGGCTGTACCCCTGAAACCCACAGAGGGCAATAGCAGGATTGAGAGCTGTCAGCAGCTCCAGGTGAGTGAGCCTGGAAGGGCAAGAGACTGTGTGAGGAGGCGGCCATGGCACAGGCTGTGCTGGAGCCTGCGGGCCACAGACCAGACCCACACGAGAGGCAGAGAGGAGCTGCAGCAGTAGGGATGCAAGTCAGAGCAGCCCATACAGGGCTGCCCAGCCTGTGAGAGACCCCGCGGTGGAGCAGAGGAGACCATTGAGGAATCCATTTGCTTGAGGAGAGACAAAAGGCAGGAGTCATCAAGAATAGACTGACTGAAATCCTCATTCCCTGCTACCCTGCATTCTCAGGGGGAAGGTGATAAAGACATCAGAATCAGGGTTCTGACCCCAGGAAGGGGAGAGGGGTGAGGGGAAGGTAGTCTGAAAGGGCTGATTGTGCTCTTCATCATTGTACCACTCTGTGTTGTTGAGTAGTCTTGTCTGTTTTGCCTGTGACCATAAGTGATGAGTGAGCCTGTTCCAAAAGCTCTCAGTACTTAGGGCTGATAGTGGTCCTTTGTTCTAGATAGACCTAAATCACGACACTGTCTTATGTTATATTAAACTCCATAGAAATCATCATTAGCATCAGGAGTATCTTTATAAATGCACTATAGTACAGAAAAAAAAAATCTATCCTAGGTATTTGGGAGGTTTTTATTATGCTAAACTATTTTAAAATCTGTCAGGACACAAGGCCATTAGTAACTACAAGTTGTGTATTTACACATTTATTTATATTGCCATATTATGCCTGTTTGTTAAAATTATTTCATGGTGTATGAGCCTTCACTTAAAACCAACACATAAAGTATAAACTTTAGTCTAAACCCTTCTGCAGAGGGTCTGGTCTCACAGGGCTGGTAGACCCTGTCAGATCTCCTTCTGCCTCCCTCTTGGCTGACCTCAGGAAATGTGTTTGGCTCCTTGTGCCTCAATTCTTACCCCATCTTCCTCTTGCAAATATTTAGAATAGGATCCTATTCACTTATTACTTCATGAGGACATGGTATATTTACTTTTGCCCTCAGAATTCCCAGTGTATGTCTTTATTTCCTAAGAAAAAAATTTTCAACAGCAATAAAGATGAAGAAATCCTAGATCAACAGCAAGGAGAAGAGCTATCTGTCAAAAGCTATCAATAAAAATATACCAGATACACATTTCCATATTTAACTAGCTTTGAAAAATCTCTATGTGTTTTGCATTTATGTTTTCTTAATAATTTAACAGAGATTTCAATGCTGGAGGGAGGGCAATACTGCATTGTAATGATATCATCACATCAGCTGCACAGTCTGGAGGAGACCGTAGTCTGTTGGTATCAAGTTGGCTTTCCAGCTGAGAACACTGCTATTCAGTGCAGTATTTCTTTTCTCCTTGCAGCAATATCATTTTTCTTCTCATGCAGGGCATAACAGTCTCCAAGTGTTCATTCAGACAGCTGTTACTAAAATATCAGATTATTAAACTTGTATTGAAACTTGAAAATTTTCTTCACTCTATGCATCCTCTCACAAAAAAAAAAAAAAAAAAAGGCAGACATATACAGGTAAAAGGAAATAAATGCTAGAGTCAGTTATTTTAACTCAGGATTAAGATCTCTTTACAAGCTTCCTTTCCCTGCCCAATAGCCTAATTAAAGATTCTTCTTTTGTTTTCAACTTAATCTATTTTAAGTTATTTTTTATTACTTTCAATTTCATCACTCTAGTTGACTAATTGGTAGCTCTTACCATAACACATGCATACTGCACAATTTGCAATGCACTTCTTCTTCCCATTGTAATGAATTTATTCCTCTGTCAGTCACCAGGTGTTGGGGGGATCTGCATTCCAACCCCATGCTGAGGGCTGTCTATGCATCCTCTATTAAGCAGCCATTGGAGCACATTTAGAAGTGGTTCTTAAAGCAGAGATCAAAACCTAAACTTTTTCCATTCCAGATGAGCAAATCTGTATAAAAAGGTAAAAAAACCTCTTGATTAGTGCAGCAGACTGGAGAAGAAGAAGGAGAAAGAGCAGGGGAAGACCCCTTCCCATTTCTAGGGCACGTGCACTGGCGGGTATTGTATAAAAGGGCAATACCACACACACTTTCTCCTGAAGGGTAGCTGCCATGTTTTGCCCAAGGTCCAACAGAACACAGGCAGGCTGGTTGATTTCACAGCGCCCACCAGCAGCACCCCTCGCCACCCAAGGCAGCAGCACAGCTGGGCACACATCATTCAGCTGACACCTTGCATACCATAAATGCTGGGTTTTTCCAGGGCTCGCAAAAAACTACATGTTCAGGCACATGTGCAAGGGCACAACTTGAACAACCAAGCGAATTTTATTAGCTAAGAGTATGTTTTGGGGATCAGAGTCTTACAGCTCTACAGACTAGCCTTACTTTAGGCACTTGTGTGGAATCCAGCCCACCAAGATTGCTGTCTGCTTAGCACAATCTTACTCAAAGTTCATAGCCCATCTGAAAACTGAAATCTGCCATGTGCAATCTATCAAGCTCTGTGCTTATTCTCGTAAGTCCTAACACCTTCTGCAAAGGAGTGAGAGATGATTCCCAAACTGCTGGCTTCCTGGTGCTCAAACAGATCTAGTCAAGATGATGAAAACAACAGCCTGAGCTTCCAAGGACATTATTTCAAAACTCTCAGATACATACGGAGAGAGAGACGGAGAGAGAAGGGGCTCATAAAACAGGTTCAAAGTACTACATTTTGCTGCTTAGATGATTGGTTTCATACAACATATTTTGATTACTTTGCGCCAGGAAAATGTAAGGACTTTCAAAGAGGATGGAAAACCTTCTTCCAAGGAGAACTCCTTTTAACTTGTTGGCATCCATAGCAGGATACCCAGTATATATACACCAGCGGGAGTGGCTGTGCCATTCTCTCCAGGGATGACCTTTTCCTCACACTTGCTAATCCTTTCAAGGTCTATACCCAGTGCAGAGCAATTCCCCCATGATTCCCCAGCTGGAAATCTTTCCCAGCTTTTCTGCCTAAAATCAAAATTGACAAGACAGTCAGGGTGGCAATGAACTTTCTTGCTCCCAACTACTTCCATAGTCCATGGCTTGTTCCATAAAAGTAAGAATGTTGGAGCTATACCAAGCTTTCCTTCTCCTTGCCCATTTCTTTACCCCAGTGCTTTGGAAACAGTTCCTCATCACACACACTGGTGGCTAAAAATAGTTTGATCTAAGATTATACCATCACCACCCTCCCCATATTTGTTCATGGGATGTAAATGAATACAAGATGGCAAATTATTTATTAGGATATATACAGCTTTTGGCAGGTTACCTAACAAGGATGGAGTTTTCTTCTGTCAGATCTTTTGTATGATAATTATTGAGTATTTCTATAATAATCATTTTTCATAGGTTAAGACCTTTGCTTTTTCTTTAAAGTTTTTCCATTTTACCTAAAATGTACTCCTTCAAATTTAATGAAATAACATGAACACATGTCTCTTAGCTCATCTGAAAGTGCCTGGGTGACCGCAGTAAGCAGCACCATCTTTTGAATCACAGAATCATTATGGTTGGAAAAGACCTTTAAGATCATTGTGTGCAACCACTAACTTAACACTGCAAAGCCTATGACTAAACCGTGTCCCTCAGCACACCATCTATGTGTCTGTTAAATATCCCCAGGGATGGTGACTCCATCACCTCCCTGTGCATCTTGTTCTGATACTTAATAACCCTCTCAATGAAAAAGTTCTTCCTAATCTCTAATCTAAACCTCCCTTGGCACAACCTAAATCCATTTCCTGCTGTCCTATTATTCATTACTGAAGAGATTGACCTCCACCTGATCTGTCTTACAAAGATAATTCTCTTTTTCTTCCTAAGCTCTATCAAAAGCTCCCTTTTCAGCCAGGATGGTCTTCTGCCCCACCAGTTCATCTTGCATGTGGGGATAGCTTAATCCTATGCCTTTAAGATTTTCTTCTTGAAGAATGTTCAGCCTTCCTGGACTCCTTTGCATTTCAAGATTGCCTCCCAAGGGACTCTGGCAACCAACCTCCAAACCAGGTCAAAGTCTGTCCTCCAGAATTCTAAGGTAGCATGCTTTGAAAACTAGGCTAACTCCGAATTATGCCTCTAAACCTTGAATCTGATTAATTAGAGGTTTTGTGGACATTTCTGATAAGGGCAATAAATAATCACATCTTTTTAACTTCAGACCCTTTGCAATTTTATTTATCGTTATCCATCTTTTTTTTTTTATTTATTTTAAGCATGAAGTCAGTTACCATTAGCTATAGACCTCATTTTAAATTAAATAAATAAATACATAAAGGTAAGCAACTTCACTCTAAGATTAATTCAGTACACTGTGTCTTGCAGAAAACATTCTTGCCTGTGTTTTCTCCCACACATCACGCACTTCAACAGAGCCTTTTTGGTTATAGCTAGTTCCACCACAGTACAATCGTGACATACCATTTCACTGTATGATCTAACTTAGAGTTTCTTCATTGCATACACCAAACTTGGTTTAATTAATAAAGCAGATTTCATCTTTACATGGTGTTTTAGATGCCTTCAGCAGAGGTGTATATCCCAGCTTCCAGACTGGCTGTGGAACAGGAGAAAAAGAGGAAGAGACTAACAACACGATCCAACAGATTCTGACCCTGAAAGACATGTAGAAATTATCACCATAGGAAACTCCTGTGCTGCAGCAGCTCCTATTCAGAAACTATCCAGTTTCTGATAGATTATTATTCTACAGGTGTATCATATACCTTTTGGTGTCTACTTTAAAAATAATTATGTTCTACAGAACTCCTGACAATGACTACCTTTTATTTCTCTCCTTGCTTACAAATGTAACACTGCCATGTACTCCACATGCATAAAAAAAACCCAATGTCCCTCGACTCAGCATTTGTGAGGATTCAGTTGAACAGTGGCTCTATAGTGTGTTCACAGATTCCAGAAGGATTCCTCGAATCCAAGTGGTTCATACAAACACTTAAAAATCAGTTAGAGCTTGTTAAAGAGTTGATAAGAATAGAAAAATCACACACTAGAAAACACTAATTATTGTCCTATAGTAATGAGTCTTTCCTGAAAGAAAAGCATAAGTTCCTCTCTCTTTTTCGCCTGCTCAGCTGGGAGCTCCTCAGGTGGGACTACAGCAGGGACGCTTCCTCAGCCAAAAGCAGAGACTGAAAACAAGTATCAGCTGCCCAGAATTTTTCTGATAAGACATACAGCTTAAACATAGAGTGGTCAACTTCAAAACCTTGAAGTGATGGAAATGAAATGCCAGAAAAGAAAACTTAGACATCTTCTTATAAACAATCACTATACAGAAAAGCTGTCCATTCCTAATTTTTTTCTTTCATGGCTGTTTGGGAATATAGACCACTGGTTCTCATCAATACTTGTGAACTGCTTTTAAAGGATTTGTGAAAGACAAACAAAAACAGCAAGGAAGTATTATGTGGCTGAAATTATCTACAAAAGGATCATTACCAGCAATGGGAAATGTTTCCATCTGTATGCTCTTTTTTAACTTCTAAGCTTCCTTACCTTTTTGATCAGGAAGAAACTCCTTTCCAATTCATTCTCATTCAGTTCTAGTATTTCCCCATTCCCCCTGCAAGTAAATAAATCCTCTACCATGGAGGTGATGTTGGTGGGGCCAAGGCACGTTGACTATTCTAGAACTCAGTAAAGAGGTCCTCTGAGCCATGTACATTTTAGAGCAGCTATGAGGAATGGTGACAGGCAAGCTCGGTCCAGGATAATGTTTAACAGTTACCTAGTCACCTCTCTTTATAGGAGTCTTTCCCATGGATCTAACTGTCCACGAGGAAAATATAATCCTGGTGAGAACAAGGGTAGATGTACCGACTTCTTGCTGCTGAAGCTGTCTCCCTGAAGTGAACAAAGTTTTGTTGGCTTAATACAGTGCAATTTGCGAACAACTTTAGATACAGTTGTCCAAACATCTTTTGAAAACCTGGTCTGGCAAGGGCATGAGCTGCACTAACAACACAAAGCTGCCTCAAGGGTTATCAATCTATCCATCTTTCATGGAAACTAGGGATAGAAAAAATCTCATAGGTCCTTAATTCATCTCTTTGCCCATGCAAGACTGCTCCATACTGGACTTCTAGAGGTTTGGACAGTTTTTAATGACTCAAGTAAAGGAGCTCCCACTATTTTCCTCCTGAGACTATTCTTTATCGTAATAGATTTCACTGTAAAGAAACTATTCCTGACACTGAGCCTAAAATATTCCCTTGCTGAGTTTTTCATTCATCTCTATTATATATATACTATGCAGTAAAAGCCAAACTGCTCCCAGTAACATCATATAGTCCTTTAAAGGTTAGTCACTTTGCCTTGGTGTAATGACAAAAAGAGTTTGTCTTCACACTTTGTTGTTCAGAAAATCCTGCTGGAGGTAGCAGCTTCATTTTCATGATACACTTAAAAAATAAAGAGTATAAACTGTCAGGAACCTGACATCAAACAAAACTCTGCAATTCTATATTAGTCAGGAACCTTTTGAAAGTTGTGGAAGAAATAAAAGGCTACAGTCCATTGGGATTTTATAAATCAAAAAGCGCTGGGGGGTGTGTAGATAGCAGAATGATGTCATTTATCTCCAAACAATTTGCAGATCAAGTGTAGCCTCTGTAAATTTTCCTCATTCTAAGAAGTCCATTCTTATGTAGAACTGCTGTGTCTTCGTTCTTCAAGTCTGTTAAAAGGTATCATAAACAATAATAGCAACAATAACTCATTGTTAACGTGCAGAGCCCTTGGCTCCTAACAATAGTATTTATTCAGGGAGTGTTCTGTATTTACACATTCTTAAGTTATGAGCAGCCATCTCTGTGGATAAGAAACTGCTGCAACTCCATGCAGCATGTGGCCTAGGGATTCATAAATACATAATCCTAAATCACCAGTTGCACAGTGGTTTTGCTAATATTTTTTCCTAGCTATCCTCTAAAAATAATCTTTTTCAGTTTTAACTTTTTACGTTCCTTTCAAAGTAGGAACTAGCATTGCAATTTGCCTTTAAGTTTTAATCTTCATTGCTTTGATTACTGATCAGATTGCTTAATTCAATTTTATAAAAAACTGTGCCATAGGTAGTATTAGAAAGAGGAGTGTATTCACATCTTTATATGTGAATATATGTGAAATAAAAGCTGAATTTGAGACCTGTTAGATATTAAAAACAGATGATTTTTTTCTGACTTTCACAGACTAGCCTTTCAATTAGTTTGCTCTTTAGTTCTGCTGAAATTACTTGTGACATTTTATTCATTTGCACAATAACAACAGGTCATTTTCAATAACCCATGGTTAGCCCCATACAAAGAGATTAAGCAAATTCTCTTATTTCCCCTGGGAAACCTTAAGGTCAGTGTAAAGACTGTCAAGACAAGGAAGGGTTAAAATTTCACCACCAGAGCCTCTCTAGTGATTACAAATGCAAAGCAAAAGAAATCAATGTTAGTTACACCAGTCCCTTAGGAATGGAAAAAAAGATTGCACAATCAAGACAAATCTTTGTCTCTTTTAAAATGAATGACTGAAATACTTTATTATTTTCTTTTATCCACAGCTTTCTGCCAGATTCTCTGACCTTGCTCACCTGGATCTCTCACTTATCACTGTCAAAGATTTGACTAAGACTCAGACTGGGTCCATCTCTCACTGATGTGGGTGTCACTAATTAAGGCTTTGGGATTCACAGCAAATAAGAAATTGGAGCAATTTACAGATCAAGTAGCTGAGAGACCACATTTGATACTGCAGCTCACCGCAAGTCACACCCCTCCGACTTGTTAGTTCATCCATTTAGAGTCCAAGTTACACCAGTGCAGTATGGTACAGACTGCAGCAGCAGCAGAATCACAATGAAGGGTAGGAAGTTTTAGATATGAGGAATTCCGTTTACACAGCTCCATATGTTTCCAGATTCCCAAAAGAAAAGTAGGCTTGCAGTTTGACAAAAAGCATGCAGCCTTTTGTGCTTGCAGTGCTGTAAAGATTATGCATAAATAAAAGCCTAAAATGCTTTCCCTTATGGATCTACTTTGTCCTTAAGACATGAGGAGTGCGGTAGTTCTGCAAAAACAACACTTCAGCTATGGCTTAGTGAAAGTTTAAGTATGTCTCATTGAATCTAGTCAGCAGTTTCTCTGTTTGTTTATTTAACTGTGCAAATGCGAACTAGCCCCTTCAGAGTTTACCTGCAGCTAAGGTTTGGGATTTTTGTTGTTCTTGATTGGGTTAGAATTTTACTTTTCTAGGTTAAAAAAAAAAAAAAGGCCTCGGCTAAAAATAACCCTTCAGTAATACCAATGCAACTCAATCTGTTGATACTTAGATGTCATTGGAACCAGAAACAGTGAACTCATTCAAATTCACTTGTTTGGGAATCGGAGTAGAATCTGAAAATCTGGGAAATCCTGAAGAATTCTACAGAAAGGTCTCTGTTAATCTTGCAAAACCAAACTACTTTGCTAGCAGATAAGGGACAAGGTAGGTAAAATGAACCAGCCTGAAATAATAATATTAAAAAGGCAAAAACACAATCAAAGATACCTAAAACAAAAAACTGGTATAAAATGGCATATTTGTGAACTCCAAAAAACCTTTAGCATGCTTGTTTGAGAATAATCATTTTAAAGATACGTATCTGAGATCAGAAAGACAATTGAAGGCTTTATCTGAGGGGAATTGTCCAGCACGTCAGACAGAAAATAGTACTAAAGTAAATCTGAAACGTAATTGTGAAATAGCATTATGTGCTTCTGCCACTGCTGCTTTATATGAAAGAAAATAAAATATAACTATGGTAGAATGATTCATGCAAGTAAGTACCATGACAGGTATATTTGAGACATGGAATTTTATCAGTAAATCCTCAAGTCTACTATATTCCGCTTGTATCATATGTACCTGTAAAACTAGATATTGTAGAAGAAAATGGGACTATTCAAACCATACAGAAAATCCATCACTCAGTGTTCAAGTACATAGTGGTAAACGTTTAGTTTATTACAATTTCTTTTCTCCTTCTGCTTTTCAAGAACACCACAGGGGGTACATTTGGCAAAGCTGATTTTTTTCTTTTTGGTAACTGTAACTTTTGGAGATAAGATTGCATCTATAGAGGAGGAGTGTCCAAGACAAAACAGAAGTCTATCCCCAGACGATTGATATTTCCATCCACACTGAAAGCTTTTGGTAAGAAATTTCAAAGTTTTGCTGCAAAGTGAAAGAGCTATTACTGCAGCTTAGGAAAGAAAAGCAAATGGCTAAAGATTTACTCACCAGTTTGCAGGATAGCTGGCCAGAGTTGTGGACAACCAGTCCTTGGCAATCCTCATGCAGCTCAGAGTTGCTGAACCCTAGCAAGCACTCTTTCTGTAAAGCTTTTAAATTCCATCTCTGGCTGCTGATAGCACTGAAATATTTGCTCTAGTCTTCTAGGACAAGAACATTATGTGAATTATGATGAATGGTCATTGTGGATCATTTAAGAGAGCAAGACTTTTTAAAAAGCCTCTCTCAAACAAGTGACCACTCCACTACCACTAAACTGGCATTAAATATGAAAACTTAAAAACTCCATTGATGGGACAAATTACAGGACATGGAGCAATTGGATTGCAAGTCTGCAATTCCCAAACAGAGGCAACAATACCAGCAATAGTGATTTTAAAAAATTATTTCAAAGTCATAAGCTTTTTAGCCTTATTTGCAGTGGTAAATATGGGGGGATCTTTTGATTTCAGATGAAAGTCATTGTTTTATGTTGTTCTGATGCAGTACTGGAAGAGATCTGGCACCAATGCTATAATTCAAGGCCACTTTGAAAGTCTATGGAAATTCCTAGTTAATTTCAAACATGAGAAAAATTCTTTTCGAAAACAGGAATCTGGCTAGTTCTGTAATTTTTACAGGTTTTCCTCTTAGCCTTTTTTCATTATTATTTTATCTTGTGGTTGAAAAAGCTTGGTTTGCTAGCATTCATCTTTTACAGCCTAAACATTTCAGGAAGCATGAGCAAAAAGATGTTGACTTTTTACATTGGACTGCTTCAGCCGAGCTCCAGCTTTAGATTTATGGGTTGGCAAATCACCCACCACCCCTGATTTTTTTATGAGATACCCAGAGTAAGTGATTTCTCAGATTATTCCATTGCAACTTGCATTAATTATGACATATGTCTTTAGTTTGGATTCTAAATTTGAATACAGTTTCACGCTCCAAGTCTTTAGAATAATGGATAGTCTGAGTTAATCACTGTACCTGTGTTTTTCTCTCCAATAGCATGGGGCTGGTGTTCAGATCAACATTTCTAAGAATCGTTTTTGTGATCCCAGTAGTACTCTGTAGAAAAAAATACAGTAGCTGTATGAAGGACTAAAGATGAGTGTATAGTCACCTTTTTTCTTTCTCAGATCTCCCATCCTGTGTAACTTGATTGCAAAAATGAAACCTGTTCAGATGAAAGCTTGGAGTGGCAATTCACTTACACAGTCTGGAAAAAATAAAAAAAAAAAAAACAAAGATTTTACATTAACTTGATGAGGACCTCTCCAGCATCTATGTACCTCTAGGAGAGCAATTGCACACTCTAAAGCTCAAAGGAATAGTGAGAATAGGTCACTGAGTCAGCACAGCCAACTAGTACTCAGGTTGTAGCTGAACTTTTTCAGACATATGGTATAACATTGGAACCTACATGCCAGGAACAAGTGGAATGATAACAGAAACTAAGGACAGAAAGTGATGGGGTAAGAAAATAATTTTACAGAAATAAAACCCTGACAGTAGTTCAAGTTAAGCCATAGTCTCCTCCACGTTCCTATACATCTGAATGCTGAAACCATATTTGTCTTTAGCATCTGGTAATGTCATTTAATATGTTCTTATGGCCCTGCATGCAGTTAAGCATGCACTGTATATTATTTTATGATGTTTGAATTGGAATCACACTTTCTGGGTACAAGTATTCATGTTTTTGCAGATTCTTGTGTAAAGCTGGGAGAACCTGTTTCCAATTTCAGGACCGTTTATCGCTAATCCAAAATGACTGCAGCATTACCTACAGACAGGAAGCTGGATGTGGACTTGTGTGTTTTGGATGCATCACGCTCTTCCCAGGAAACTCTGTTAAACTAGTTTTATGCTTACATGAGAGGAAGACAGAAATTACTAATGGACATGACTGTGCCTAATCTATATATAGTTTAGCAAAATAAAAGTAAAATTGAGATGGGTCTTATAGCAGCTCTTCATCCATATGAGCTCAAATAATCATTTCAGTATTCCACTCTGGTTTCTGCTTTTGCTTTCTCAAAACTCAAACTGCATAAAAAGGTCCTGCACTAATGAATTCAGCCAACTTTCAGGGATTTTACAGGTTTTGTCCCTAGGCCTAACTGTTGGCTTTCCCTAAAATAAGCATCATCTTCCTGCAAAACATTTCTTCTATATAATTCACTCTATCATCTTGCAAGAGATTACATTGAATTGCAATTGTATCACTTGTCAAAGGAAATGTATTCTGGAATATACTCTTGGGGAGCAAAAAAACAATGCTGATGAGAGGATGGATTAAGCTGTCCTCTGGAACAAGCAGGAACAGCCTAAGAAATACATACTTAACAGTTTATGAACTTCTAAAAATTTAGAGTTTCATTTTTGCCAGCAGCTGATTTAGAATTGTGAGAAAACACATTCTCCTGGATTTATAGCAGTCCAGTATTTTGACAGATAGCAACAATGCTCTCTTAATAATTCTGGATTTTTATGCTTAATCATCATAATTAAACAGTAAGGGTGCACATATTTTTCTAACCTTACAAAGTTAACCATTTAATTAGAACTTTGCTGAAAAGTATTAGCATCTGGTTTGCTTGAAAATAATCTGATCTGATTTAATTGTTTATTATTCTCTTCAAACACTTTGCTCATTATGTTACTCAGGCAACTCAGGCAAGGTTTTTAAAGAATATCTATTACTGGGCACAGTTAGAAAAATGCCTCCAAGTTTAACTTCCAATTAATTGAGCTTGCACTTAGTTAATGGTAAGCACAAAAAATAGCAAGTAATCTTTCTCTAAATCGTATATTCATTTGATGCCATTAAATACTAAGCAACATGGACAAGACTCATCCAGAAGTGCAGGTAGAAAAATGAAAATATGAATTTAAATAACATTATTTTTAGCAGTGAGAAAACTGAAAATGAGATAATGAAGACTCTGAATGAAAATATATTTTCAGAACCCATGTAAAACTATTTGATCCAGTAGTGTTGTATATTTTTAAAGTCTTTCATCCGTCTTTACAAGCTTTACTTAAGAACCAGCATAAGTCTATTACCAATTTTACTTGACTGAGTCTAAATGCCTGTGTCTAACCTCCACCCTCCAAACAATTCTGTACCCAAGTTTCATTACCCGAGATGTTATACCTACACTTGTTCTTTGTTCTTGGATGAGAATTAAAGAAACCTTCTTCACAGAGAATACTCCTTTCAGTGCTTCAGCACGATAGAGATACCAGGATAGCATTCGTTAATACTCTCTTAGTCTATAAGGTATAACTTGGCACATTTTTTTCTATCAATAAAAAAAATCATGATTATTTGACTAACATAATTATTAATTACACTATGCTTTGGTGTTTCTCTGGATCATTTACATTTTTCTAAATTATCAATGTCTTTAGGGTTTTTCCCCATCATTTTATTACTGGATTTTATATTACAATGGATTCCAATTTCTATGACTAATTTTTGAAATGTTAAACCATTTAATAGAATGGAAATTCAAAAATCAACAACAAATATGTATCAAAATTCATGATACTTATAAAAAAAAAATTGTAGGAAATGAAGAACAAAGCCACGTTTGTCCCTTGCCACTAGAGCTCCACAGCGTGCAGCCACCCGAACTCAACAGCTGTGAAGCCACAGACACTATTGAGCCTCCTCAGAGGAAAACAACCTATCTGAGGCATTTCTATCAACTCCTGGTATAAACTCAGTAGAACCTCCTCTCTCCTCAGAAGTAGTATGAGACTTGGACCAAAGGTTTTTCAGACAGAGTCTGTGTAACTATGTGTAGGAAAACAGCTGAGAACAATGCCTAGCTAATGAGAAGGTACTTAAGTTACAGGATTTAAAAACTTCAAAAGGAAAAACTGCCTGTCTGTCATCTTTCTTATAGGAAAAAAAAAAGTTCTTTAGTGTGAAAGGGAAGTAGGAAACCAGAATTTCGAGGATGAACAAGGTGATTCAAGACCACAAGAATTAATTACCTTAATTACAATTAATTACAAGCAAGGGAGGCACATGAGGATGTAGAAATCATATAAAAAGCTGCAGCTACATTGTACTAAGTCATAAAATGTTCCAACACTTCTACTTTTCCTTCCTGTAAAATAAGGAAAATGACTGACTATCAAAACTGCCATTGCGTACCTAGTGCCATGTAAAAGTGTCACATCCAGAAGCAAATGCTCAGTTTATGGGAAAATATTACACTTTAAAATATCTATGGTACTATCAAGAACCCAGAAAATAGGTCATGGCTAAAACACAGGGTGAAGCATCAGAAGGTGTCTGTTTTACTTCATAGATCATAGAATTATTATGGTTGGAAAAGACCTTTGAGTCCAATCACTAATGTAACACTGTGAAGTCCATGATTAAACTAAACCATGTCCCTCAGCACATCATCTATGTGTCTGTTAAATATCCCCAGGGACGGTGACTCCATCACCTCCCTGGGCATCTCATTCCAATGCTTAATAACCCTCTCAGTGAAAAAGTTCTTTCTAATCTCTAATCTAAACCTCTCTTGGTACAACTTAAGCTCATTTCCTCACGTTCTATCATTTATTACTACAGAGAAGAGATCAACCTCCACCTCCCTTTCTGCCTTTTTATAGCTCCTCTCAGCCTCCTATTCTCTGGATTAAACAACCCCAGCTCCCTCAGCTGCTCCTCCTACAGCCTGTTCTCTAGACCCTTCACCTGCTTCATTCCTCATCTCTGGACACGCTTCAGTATCTCAATGTCCTTCTTGTAGTGAGGGACCTAAAACTGAACACAGTATTTAAGGTGTAGCCTCACCAGTGCTGACTACAAGGGCAAAATCACTTCCTTGGCCTTGCTGGTCACACTATTTCTGATATAGACCAGGTCACTGTTGGCCTTCTTGGCCACCTGGGCACACTGCTGGCTCATGTTCAACTGTTATCCATTAACACCCCCAGGTCCTTTTCTGCAAGACAGCTTTCCAGCCACTCTGCCCTAAGCCTGTAGAATCATCTGGGGTTGTTGTGGCCCAAGTGCAGGACCTGGCACTTGGCCTTGTTGAACCTCAGACAGTTGGTCTTGGCCCATCACTCCAGCCTGTCCAGGCCTCTCTGCAGAGCCTTCCTGTCCCCAAACAGGTCTAAGTACCTGCCCAGCTTGATGTCATCTGTGAATTTACTAGGGGTGCACTTGATCCCCTCATCCAGATCATTGATAAAGACGTTAAACAAAACAGGCCCCAGCACTGAGCCTCTTGGAGACTTTAAACAAACTGCTTAGCTTTTCCATGCCCTAGTATCTGCAAGAGACTTGACTGTTTTAAAATATTCTACAGCTTGTAGAGAAATAGACTCAGTCCCTCTTGGTAAATGTTTCACAGAGAATAACAAAACAGTAACTGGAGCAAAGTGAGAGTGTGAAATCTTCAGGCACCCTCTCAGCACACCAGAAACCTGAGCTAGTGTCCTTCCTCTAGTGAAGATTTCCTAACCCTAGATGAAGCTCTGCACACTTTAGCAGTGTCCATGGAATGGACAGAAAGCATCTTACTTCTCCCACACTCTAGTGGCGAGGCATCCTCATACAAGTGTGTCTTTGATTTTATTTCAGGCAGAGGGGGAAAAAAAGACACACTTCTGTCCTGGACACAAGACAAAAATCCTGAGGACCTGGGTAACAAGATGGCAGCTGCCAGAACAGCACTAACTGTGGACTTATTCATGAGATGTGCTCTGTCTGCAGGTGTGGATTTGCATCTTGCTGGTGACTCAGGCAGGAGAACACCTGTTAGACACAGCATCTGCCGGTGGCACAGAGGCGTTTATAATGCCACTAAAGGCAAGGCATTTCTGAGTCCAGCAAGCCATAACACTTTGGCACTCAAGGAACTTCAACACAGCAAACCCAGGCTGATGTAAAAGCTTGTGCTGGACAGGAGCTGAACATGACTTCCGAGGAGAGGAATTTTGGCATTAGATGCTTAGAATATGAATCACAACATTTAGCCACTGGTGTGCCAAGGCAGATTTGGCCTCAAATGGCCACATAACTACAGCTGTTCAGGTTTTTTTCTTTTTTTTTTTTTTTTTATAAAAAGTGTTTAACTAGAGCAGACTTGCCAAAACCAAATCTTTTGTAGGAATGTATTGATTTAAACTTCAACGAAAGTGCTTCATGTCCAAGACACAGATTCTGTTTAAACCCCAAGATTTCTTACCACTACACCTCTCTCTAATATCTGAAAGGCCAGACATCAGGAGAATCATTTCAACGATACAGATTGATCTTTAAGTCCTGATTTGGCTCAGATGTAAGAGGTCTTGAACCTCAATCTCATGCAAAGGACAAGTAAGTTATGAGCTTAATCTAAGGATAGAAGAGTCTTGTTCGTGGTTTTTTTCTTTCTTAATTGCTATTTTCATCCAAATACAAAATAGCAAAAATTCTAAATTCCTTTTATTTTTTTTTTTTTTCCTGTGGGCCACGAAATCTATTTCCTGTTCAGCTTTAGATACAACTTATTCACTCCTGCATGGTTTGGCCACTGTAGGATTTTCTGTACCTTCAGTTATTCTCTCTTTTTTTATTAAACTGCCATCAGGGAATTAGTGTTCCTGATTCATTTTTGAGTGACTTCCAGGAATAAAACATGTCCATCAAAGCAAGTGTATTGCTCCCAGTTACTTAAATCCTATCTCTGAAGGCAAAGCTTGGCCCAAATACTGCACATCAAGGAGCTGTTAGTTCTGAACCATGTTGGCTTCTCATTTCAGGATACAAAACAGCCTTTTCTCACAGTGTTCTAGAGTACCGTTACACACAGCAACTTGCTGTATGTTTGAAAAAAAAAAATAAAAGGACATTGGTTTTCAAATGCACTGCGAAGATATAAGGTCAGATTCACCAATAAGTTTCAGCTGCTTTGCAGTCCTTTGGCAATGCAAAACAGATGTAAATCTGGTTTATCTGAGTTTAACCAAGCCTATGGATACTTTGCATCATCAGAGTACAGAAAAATCAGGACTTTCTATCGAGTCTAGCTAACAGAAATTATTATAATGCTTCTGCGCAAAGCACAGGGAGATAACATACAAACATACCTTCAGTCACAGGTTCCACAGAAGGGGAGAGGAACCTCTATTTTCTTCTCTCAATTATATATATGTGAAAAACAACTCTGCACACACACTTCTTTAAAAATACTCGAGACAACATATAGCTACATTTTAAATGTTCCAAAAGTATCAGTTTTTAATGATGCTTCAAATGCATTGTTTTACTGCATATTTGAAATATTATGAAAATTGGCAAAGTTGTCCCATTTTAAACATACAGTATTTTATACTGGGGATATATATTTTACATATACATGCAATAAATTTTAAGCCAATATATTACCAATATACAGAAAACCTGTATTTTTTCCATATGCAAAGAAACGATCCCTGTTACAGTCATTTTATTGTTCACTGCAGACAGTTACGTGAAGCAGACCACATTCATTTTATTTTTGTCCTAAAAGTCTGGAAAATTTTTGCAGATCCTTCATATACAGTTAGCATGATAACCGAACCATACTACAGACATTGTGTAACTAGAATATAAAAGCTATCTCTTGAGCTTTGTTGAGAGAGATGGGTGTTTTAACACCAGCTCTTAAAAAAATTGGAAAGTAAATCAGACCTACTTGGGTTCATGTCCTTGGTCCTAAGAGGTCCACATCTTTATATCCTTGACTGAAATCACACTGTGTTGTAGGACTTCTACTCACAGTTTCCTCTACATCAGAAACAGAGGGCCATAGTTATGATAACTTGGTGACTAAACCACGGATTACTTGAAAACTCTATCTTCTATTGATAGAGTAAGTTCACAACCAATTTGTTGTTGTTTCCAACTATTCAAATATTTCAAGAATTGAAAGAACTGTCATAGCTTAGCGCTCATCTGCAAAACAAATTCTTATGTGGAAGAAAATTAATTCATACGGTAAAACCAAACAATTAATCTTCAGCACTGGATGCAACATTCCTGGCCTTTCTACAACACTTCAGGTGCCTAGAGAACGAGAAATTACAAATTAGAATGAAAACAGATCTGTGTAAACTTTTGATCCAGCTTGTAGAGAAAACAGTCGTCCAGGGACAAATCCATTTTTTTAAGTAGGTGCTGGTTCTTTAAAAGATTTCTGACCATGTCATCTCAACCCACTACTGTTATTATATTTCATCAGTCCACTATTTTAATACTGTTTTTTCCATGTCATTGCAGAGTACATCCATCTTCTTTTGACAGATCCTAAATACAAAGGTCTTCAGAACAAGGGTGAGAGAGCCCTGACACAGGCTCCCCAGGGAGCTTGTGGAATCTCCCTCTCTGGAGGTTTTCTAAACCTGTCTGGATGTATTCCTGTGTGACCTGATCTAGGTGAACCTGCTCTAGCAAGGGGTTAGACTATATGATCTCTGGAGGTTCCTTCCAACCCCTGTGTTATTCTGTAATACATGTTACTCTCCACATAATAAATTGTTTACATCATATCCAGAGACAAGCTCACTTAGGAAGCTACTGGTCTGAGCCACTAAGCAGTATCTGCCCCATTGCTACAAAAAGACCCCAGCAAACAGTACCCAGTTTACTCTTCCAAACCCCACCTCTACTGCAGCCAGCAAATGGCATTTCTGACTTCCTTAGAAACCTTCTTTGAGGCTTCAAGCGCTTGTTAGCCATTTGACCAACTTGTTTACATGTATCAACTGAAAACAAAGAAGCATCTGAATGGACAAAAAACCGTGTGGCTCCATAAACAGTTACACAGGCACTAATGTGGCTTTGGAATCATCAGCTCAAAATGTGACAAAAGCTTTAACTGCTTACACAGAAAAATACTTCATTATTTAATAATTCACGAACCACAGTGTAATAAGCAGCTTTTAGTCACAGTACCTTCCCTCCAGCTCTCAAAATGCTGTCTTCTAACAGCAATGTTGAAAGTTATCTTCTCTTTCTTTCTTTTATTTCAGTAACGTGGAGAAGGATTTTTGAAAGGCCTTCTGTGTCTTAAGATGTAATCAAAGAAAAATAGAAATTTCAATGCTGACTTCAGTACCCATGAAGGTAAGCATCCTAGCTTAAACTACTCCAGATAACAACAGCAGTGAATACATAACATTATGGGTTCTGTTCTGTGTCTGTGATCACAGTACACAACCACAGCAAGGACTGCTTGCACTCTGGTTCTGATATATATAAAAACTCCTGCCATCTCAGCTTCACTGTTATTTCATCATCCTAAGTAGAACTAATTAAGACAGGTATGCAACTACATGCCAAATATCTCTGGCTTTATTTCTGGATTTACTCTTAAAATTAGAAGTCACACTGACTGTAGTACAGCCCAGTGGCTATGAGAGCCCATTGGAAACATTTCCCAAAATGGGAAAGTACTGTAAAGTCCATATGTCGTTGTATATTTAAATGACAGATACGATACACAAAGCCCCATGAGTATTTATACCTATTTATATAAACAGTGCATATCTGCAACTGTGTACACATACATGATCAGCCATCATATAAATTTCAGACCTCTGTTTTGTTCATATGATTTGATGCCATCACCATTAATAGGTAAATCATGTTGTGAAACGTACATTAATCTATATCAACACTAAATAAACTACCACAGATCACAATGCTAAGGTCATGTATGGATTTATTTAAGACAAATGTTGTTAAGATGAAAGTTTGGGTTTTTTTTTTTTTTTTGAGAGACAAATGGTAGCAAAAGTATTGTCATCTTGGGCAGTCTTGGGCAGTTTTCATTCAGAGTATATGCCTCCTAAATTTCCCTGATACAATGAGACCACTTCCCACATTTCCCCCATTGCCCTCAAAACACAGGCCAGTTGTGGCTGTGTCTCTGAAAATGCTTCAGGACTATTCTTGGGGAATGGATCATCTTCTTATGTGCTGTAAATGTAGTAAGTCCAAAAATAAGTACATATCTGTACTTTCACTTAACCATCTGCCAACTATGCAGTTTGCAGAGGCTATCTCAGAGACCAAGTTCACAATGAAATTCTAAAGAAGCCATAGGATGGTATTTGCATCCTACATCAGAAGAATCTCTACCTTTTACATACTGCCACATAAACATATCCTTCCTCACTGATTCTGACAAAAATAAGTGCAAGCAAAAATTCATAATTTTCTGAAGGATTAAAGCTAACTCTTCTACTGCAGGCAGCAATAAGACTCTCACAAACATCAGGGAGCAGAATCCAAGCAACATTAAGCACCTTGGAAATTCCCTTTTCCTCTATTATTAAGCAAGCTTTTCTTTTTAATTGCTTTTCTGTGAATATTTGTACAAAGTATTTTTGTGAACATAAATGTTTGGGAAGGAGCATGTATTATTCTGAATGCCTCACATGAACAAACAGGTTTGCATATAAGCCTGTAAATATCTAGATTAATGTACATCTGCAGTGGAACTGCTGCTTTGACCACCCTATCTGTAAAGCATTGCCATCAGGAAATGTGACCAGAAAGAAATTAAATGTAAAGCTTGTATGTCAGCCAATAAATATGGCTTACATTTTTCTCTCTTCCTTAGGCAGGAAGGAACCCAGTTATGTTTAAAACCTGGTGTCCAGGTACATAGCCAAAAACAAATGCTACTGTTCCTGGACAAGATGACAAGAAAATTTTCTATATTCTAAAAACTTCTCAAGACCCTCTCATCTCCTCTTTCTTGTTCCTTGGTGTGTCACACGCTCTCATCCTAGGATAATTCACTTTCCACTGATTTTTTCAGGTCCTGCTTTTTCCACTTAGGACACTGAAATACACTGTTACTGATTTTGGTTTTTTAGTTGGTTTGATTTTTTTTTTTTCCTTAAGACCGTTTAATTCTGTATTTGCTAAAGTCAATAACACAGTAACATTTGCTTCAGACCATTTCACAAAGAAACTCATAATCCAAGTCACATTATTCACATTATTTCACATAATAACATCACAGAGTACATATGCTGATTAGTATTAAAGTTTTTATAAACAAGTCAAAATAAGGGAACAAAGATCAATGAACATTTCATACCAATGATCTCTTCAGGGCTATTTTGTTTCCTTAGGTTTCAAAAATGTTCAGAAGAAGAACTTGATTTCAGCTTACTACTTGTTTATATTGATACAGTATATATATAATGTATCATTAGAGGGGCTTCTGGACATTCTCCAAACCCATTAATTTTAAACTTTTAGATTTGTTGCAACTATTTCCCATACCCTCACCATTTACATTTTCTCTTCCTTGATAACAAATTCAAAAGCATTATAACTATATATATATATTATAACTTTTTATAACTAGTTTTAAAAGCAACTTCAAACTTTCTTCATCACTTCTCCATTTTCAATTCTATTTCTCTTTGTTTTTTAACCTCTAAGGCCTGGTCCTCCTTTGGAGATTACAGTAATAGCATTCTTTCCTAAAAATCATATGTGATTTATTGAACACTGTATACTTTTAGCAATTCTCTGCCATAAATAGAGATTTAGTTACATCTTCTGAGAGTTTCAAATGGTTGGCGACTCCAAACATAGGTAGGTAGCATCTCAAGTGGAGCCTATGTTGCCTATAACAGAAATATCTCACATCTAGTCAAGAGCTAATCCAGATCCAACTGATGCAACTCTTGAATCTCTTCCCACACAGCCCATTTGCCAGTTTCAATAAATTAATACAATGTTATAGTTGCCAAAGGAGGTTATGAGACATGAAACAATATAATTCTCTTTTAATCATGCAGAAAAAGAGCATATGTACTGTAATATTTTTCTGATGAATAAAGCCGTATCAGTGATAACAACTGTAAAAATTTCACATGAGACCATCTTTCAGGTCTATGGGGAGAACAATTACATGACAGAATTCTGTGTACACAACTGTGTGGATTTACTGGGCAAGGAACATAAAAAATACTTTACTCCAGACCCTTTCCTCAGGAAGCTACAAAACTTCTCAGGCAGGTTTTCATTAATTGTTAAGTTAAAGTTTGGAATTCAGTTGAATTCTAAGGAATAAAAGAAATGACATATCATAACAGAATGCTTCCATTCTTCACCACAGATTGCATAAACAGAACCTAATATTTAGTCTCTGGGGTATTAATTCATGTGACAGGCTTGTTTAGCCTCAATTGGTCCACAAGGGCCATATTGTGCACTCACGTTTGTGTGCTGCCATCAGGTCTAGTTCCAGTAGGATGCTATACTCATAGCCCACTGATATTATTTTCGTTCCTTTATCCATGAGTTTCCCCTGGGCCATCAGAAAGAAGGCTGGAGCGGTGAAAATGCAGCTTCACAAAGTAGCAGCCAGGTGCTTATTTTCTTTGTGGACATCATTGACTTAAGCCCTGGCATTCATGACAGTTGGAGACATGGATACTTCCCCCTTTACACTTTGGAGTTGCTCTCCTTGTGCCAAAAGGCCAACACAGAGCCTTGAAATGGACTTGAAAAGACTGAAGCTGTTGTGCCACAGGGAGTAGTTAGAAGTAAGCCAGAAAGTGCGGCACAGTGAGGTCTGCAAGAGAAACAGACATTTATCAGTGGTCTGAATAGACCAGGCAGGCCAGCAGCAAGTGACCGAGCTGATTTTGTTTGAAGGAGTTGAAAAAGCAGACTGAAGGCCAAATAGATCATTTATGATGTTTATAGGAAAAGGCTTTATGACCCTGTGTTCTCTAATAAACTTTTCTCATTTTAAAAAGGTAATGAAATGATTCAGTTTAATAAATCCTCTGGTATTTTATATAAAATATAATATTAAATAATGAGAAGATAAACGTTCTGCTCTTTTTTTTTTTTTTTTCCTAAATGGATGGTTCCAGAAAACTACTGGAAGAAATGCATTAAAAACATTTATTTTGTGATTTCTGCTTTTGTGAAAAAAAAAATGAAAATGTTTAGCCTAAACCATTTTCTACTGTGGGTATGATGAACAAAAATCCACAGTCTGTCCAGGAAATGTACATGGAAAAAGCACAAATTGTCCTGGCAGAAGAGTGTGGGAAAGTGCACTGCGGACTTCTCTGTCATAACTTCACCTGGCCTGCAGATCAGCAGAGATATTCAGGCTGCAATGCTATGAAACCTTTACTTCATCACCAACACTCAAGAGCATATCACTGCTGCCATTTTACAGTCAGCAAAAAGAACTGAGTGGTTAAAGATAGTAGGCAAGGTAAAGATGGGAACCACTAACAAGAGAAAGTGGTAAGATCTGTTTTGCCCATAACACTGGCCTTTCATGTGTATCAGTAACACTTCTTAGCCAGCAGCTTCGAAATCAAGAAAGGGCCTAGGAGACCCACATAGAATCATAGAATCATGGAATGGTAGGAGCTGGAAGGGACCTCCAAAGATCATCTAGTCCAACTCCCCTGCAGAAGCAGATTCACCTAGATCAGGTCGCACAGGAATATGTCCAGGTGGGTCTTGAAGACCTCCAAGGAAGGAGACTCCACACCCTCCCTGGGCAGCCTGTGCCAGGGCTCCATCATTCTCACAGTAAAATAGCTTTTTCTTATATTTAAGTGGAACTTTTTGTGTTCCAGTTTCATCCCTTTACCCCTTGTCCTGTTGCTAGATACAACAGAAAAAAAGGATGCCCCAACCTCCTGACACCACCATTTAGATATTTGTAAATGTTAATAAGATCTCCCCTCAGTCTCCTCTTCTCTAGACTAAACATCTTCAGTTAAATAGGAAATTGTTGGGCAAACTCAAGTGGAAGAAGACAGTCTATAGATCATGGAAGGAAGGGACAGCCACTTGGGATGAATATAAGACTATTGTCAGAGGATGTAGGCAGGCAACTAGGGAAACTAAAGCCTTGATGAAGTTGCACCTTGCAAGCAAAGTCAAAGACAAAAATAAATACTTCTTCAAGTACATTGCAGATAAAACTAATGCTAGAGGCAGTGTAGGCCCACTGTTGAATGAGGTGGGTGCCTTGGTGACAGAGGATAAAGAGAAGGCATTATCTTTTTTCTGAACATGGGATTTGGCGGGATGATGTCCATCATGAGAAGACAAGTGATGACTTCAGCTGCTTAGAGATACAATGTGATAAATGGTGTTAATCACATCAATTCTTTCTAATGTCCACCTGACATTAAATGCCTGTATCACCATACAACCTGAAAAGGATAAAACATGTCATGAGGAAAATTCCTCGGAAAAGCCCACCCCACACCAGAACATCCCATGAAAGCCACATCTGAATATTCTTCTCATAGGTATCTGAACAGACACAAAGTTTTTAACATACCACTCAAGCACATCATGTTAACATAGTCTGAAAAATGCTTCTTGTTGTTATCAAAAATAAGCTACTTTAATTAAAGCTAGATATTGAAAAATTAAGGAACAATCTGTGTGGTGCAAAAGATAAGTTACTATGGCTAGGTTTTTTTTTTTTTTAATCTAGGAGGGCTACTAAAGCAGTAGTGCAACAAGAAAAAGAGGAAATGGCACACAGCTAATTAGGGAAACCCAGAAAAGAGTGAAGTCAGGCAGTTTAGATGTAAAGTATTCATCACTGAAGTCACTAAATCTTTTTAAAGTTTTCTCTTTATGATTGCCACAACTTCACACTTTTCTTTCTCTAAACTAGCGCCTTCTGAAAGTTCATGACATAAATAGTTGTTTTACAAGGCTTCTGATGGCAGTGGTTTTTAACATGATAGTCTATGTAACACCAAATTCCCTTTCTCTAGCTGTGAGCTAATGCTGTTAAGTGTGAAGTAGCATAATCTTAAAAAAAAAAAAAAAAAAAAAAAAGAAAGCGTCATATGCTTATGTACAATGTCTCTGAAAGGGGACAAGGCTAGTTATGTTATAACAGGAAAGACCCAGAGATGCACAGATGATGTGTTCTGGATGGGGAGAAAAGTGTCACCATGTACGTGGTGCTTAAACTTGCAAGGATATGTAGTGCCCTGACTCACTTGGTATTATCTGGCTGATGGGATGTCAGCCTTTTTGTTAAGCTATAGCCAAAGATAACTGCACTTATCATTTCTCTTTGCTCAATCAACAAGAGAAAAGAAGTCTCTTCCAAAACTTCTCTTCTTGAAGCTCTTTGAAGTCTGTCCTAGTAGAATTTTCCACTTCTACTATTTGATCTGGATGACAAGGGATAAGTGAGTTCTACTGAAATATCCTGTCTAGCTGGAAATGAAGTTGATGTTGCCAAAATTAACAAAACCAGTTTCATGTGTACATTTATTGGATACAAAGTATTACCCTCATTAATCTTCAGATCAATTTGCATTATTTTCTTTTAATTTTTCAGTTACAATTGCCAGTACCTAGGGGTTTTTATTCCAAACTGAGGGCTCAATCTGCAGTTTGTAAATGGACAGCGTGTCATAGAGCAGCAATAAGATCAGGTATCTGTCTATTTATCTGTACTTACTGAAACTTGTTTGATATAGAGTGTTATTAAAAGTCCAAACAAATCTCCTCCAGTAGAACATACTGACTCAGGAGTATCACACCTGGTATGAAGTTGCAAGGCACTCTTCAGTCTTCTTCCTCACTGCTGTTTAGAGCTGTTTTTTTAAGAAAAAAACACACAACAGTAAACTGCAGAGTTCTTTCAATGCAGCTATATGAATAAACCTAAATGTTAATTCTCTAGAAAGCTTAGAATAAGGCACTAAAACAAACAAATAAATAAATAAATAAGCGTGGCAGGATCCACAGCAAAATGTTTCCTTCTGTTTTCAAGCTTTTAAATATACTAAAAAAAAAGAGAAGCTTCAAGTTTTCCACTGGAGGCATTAAAAGAGCTATCTTTTTTAAAAAAACAGGACCAAATAATGGAGACATAGCAAGCTTGCCTGTTGAGAAAATAAGTCACTTGTGTTAGTGCAAAGCCTATCTCAGGCTAAAATTACTTGCCCCTCAAGATATTACACCCCACTGACCATGAAGTGAGCTTAGCCTGACTAACTTAGACTTAGCCATCCAGTTTAGGGCAGGTAAATCTCATCTTGCCTAACATGATCTGTGTGTTTAAATGTCCATCTGTTTCCTGCACACACATACCACATCTGCACACACATATCACATCACAATTCTGGAAGCTAGAATATAAAATGTTGTACTATGATTGCTTCATCCACAACCTTTCTACACAGACGCAATACACTGGGTCCTTTGATGACAACAGTCTTTCACGTCCTTCTTTTAAAGGCAATATGCAAGTTATCCAAAACAACTTGATATAAAGACTTTAGAATATTCACTGTATTCTTGTCGCATATATTAATTTAACCAAAGTATATCTATGGTATTGCTACGTTTCCTAATTATTTCTAGGACTTACTGTACCTGATATATGCAGAATACAGCACAGTACTATTTTAAAAATAATCAACTGAAAACAGAAATTGTTTAGGCCAGATTTGGCTCTATTGCCTAGATGAGCTGCTTATTAAACATTCTTTGTGATGCTCCTTAGGATTGAAGTGTAGAGTGTATTTCTTTATTTTTCTTACAGAAAGTACAGAGAGTATTTAAACAAGCCCTGAAGCTCTGTATACCATTTCCACCAGTGATTTACATTCCCTATCACAAGTGGAATGTTGTGATTGCTCCATTTTTTGATCATTTCATTTCCTCCTGTCCTCTAATGGCCAGTCATTTCATGTTTTAGGCTATTACTCCATGTTTCCTCTTTGTTCACAGGTCTTTTGACTAGCTGAGGAAAGCTACATTTTAAGCCACTAGATTTATCAAGACTATTTTCTGAAGGAGGTTTTTGTTCCTTTTTGCCTCCAGCAGCAGATAAGCATTTAATCAGGTCCTGTTAGGCATACAGAAAAAGCCCCCAAGCATATAGGTAAGCCCTCTCCCTTTTAACTCTGGTCATCATTCTTACTCCAGGAACAATGTGGTGTAAATCCATATAACTGTACTGCAAAACCAATGAACATTTTATAAGGATCTATGTTGAATTCCAACAGATGAAGGGCTATCCTCTTGAGATTTTCCCAAGTATTTTGAGTCTTCTCACCTTCTTCCCAGCTACATTTCCTGTAATATTCTTTTGTATCCATTTCATCACCACACACATCCATAGAACTACAGCAAAAACTGGTTTTGCCCACATTGGACACACAAAGAAACATAGTTTGTTTGGACCAAGAACCTGCCTTCCTAACGCTACAATTACATTTGTCTTTGCAAGCTACAGATGTACTGCCTCATTTTGTGAAAAAGTACTTTGACCTGAAGACATTTTATACCTAGCTTCAGTGAGTTTCTGCAAATGTCCATAACTTTTCTTGCTAATTCCTTCTAGCTTGCACTTGCCTGGACTCTTTTGGAAGTCAGATATCTATCTTTTACTTTCCACCACAGCAACATTTTTTCTCAAATCTTCCCCATTCCCTACAATACACATCCACATATATTTTTTGTTGAAGACATATTTAAATTTGCAGACCAAAAAGTCAAAAGCTTCTTTCATTCATATAACTGAAAATAATTAAATTGTCTTTTCAATATGATGTCCACAAGACAGACCATTGAACATGACTTTGAGGTTTGCATCTAGATTCTGGATTCCATGAGTTATGATATGTTCTTTAGAAAAAGGTCTATTTTTGATATAAAAGCTTTTTGAAAAATTCCACTTTACGTAATTTTTAGTATGTCACCTTAATAGTCTACATCGTGTCCATGCACATAAGGTCATTATAGCTTCCCTTAAGCACAGTTATTTCAAGATCATTAATAACAGAAAACATTTTGTTACATGCAACTGAATGATATCTTTACTGAAAACTTGGGAGCCTTATCTGGAATGTAAGTCATATGCTTGCAAAGGCTAATATGATCTCATTCAAAGAACTCCCACAATTTGCTGTACAGAATCTATATTTATGTATATATGGATACATTTATTTTTTCTCTGTATATATAGACTTTTTAATATAATGTTATAGAAAATTTAAAATATATATGTCATATAATTTTATACTTTTTACCTTTAAAACACTGATATTCACTGAGATTCGAAATCTCTTTTTTCTTTTGACTCTTATATACCTCTCATAATTCAGAATGCAGATAGTAAAACTGTATCAATTAAGGGTCTAAAGTAGAGTGGTGTATTTCCTTACCAAATTTGAAATTCACACACCAGATTTTTCTAGTAACTCTTCGTGCAAGCTAGCACAAGTGGCTGAGCTGTGTGTACCAGCTTACTGCCTTCTGCTGTTGTCGAAGTGCACTCTTACACCACTAAGCTTTTGCAATATATAGGCTCATAAATTCAGCATTAAAAGGACATTCAAAACACCAGAAGACAAAACATTTCCTGGAAAAATTGGATTAACTTCAAGAGACTTCTTATGAGACAAGTGTTCCAAAAACTATATTTCTCAGCTTACTCATTTGTCAGCACACTTATCGCACCTACAGCATAATGCACATGAATATACCCAGTATTTAGAGATGTAGCCCTCTGCCAGGTTGGCATTTAAGATACCAGTTCTTCATTCTGCTACAGACTTCCAAGGTGAATTTAAATAAGACCTTCCTTTTTTGTGCCTTGGTCCTTTAGCTTTAAAATGGAAATTATCTTTATTCTCTTCTAAATGACAAGATATGCAGTGATAAAGCAGTATCTCAAGCTACAGAGAACTTTTTCTACAGGCTGAAAATGAAATAAAGTTTTGAGTTCTCATTAGTTGGCTAGTTATTCTATCATGATTTTGTTAAATATTGCAATGAAATACTCACTTTGAGATTGCAAACCAAGTGAGTATTTAAATTTCATCCCAGTGAAAGAGGCAGCTGAAACTTCTGTGTCCCAGGAGGACGTCCCGAAGAAACTATGCCAACCTAATGTTAACAGAAGCTCTCTTATAAACCTTTTACAGATCACCACTTTCAAGTAAGGTCTCATACTTCCCATATCTCCTTGTAACTAGCTGCACCCCAATTCCTGTTTCTGACTCCAGCAGAAGTCGAAAGGCAGTAATCTCCAAATTCAACCTGAGACATTTATGGCCGTGTTCACACAAGACGATTGTTTTCAGAAGTGAAGCAGAATCAGAAGTTCTCTCCTGGATCTCCCCACAAGCTCAGGCTGTTCACCTTGTACCATCATTTGCGCTTCTCTGAGTGGTGTCAATCACTACATTTCTTTAATTAATTTAGACTAAATAAGCAGACAGGATTTCTGCTTCCCCTCCCAAAGAGTGTAAGAAACTTCTTGCCCAGTAAATTAAGTTCCTTACAAAGCTCTGTAAATTAGAGTTCTAGTGCCACAGGCATTTTGTATTACAGGCTGTTTTATTTTAAATGTGCAGTTTTAAGACGGTAGCTTCCTGCCGTGAGAATGGGAGTCCTATGGCTGAGCAATTTGAAGACTACAGGAGAATTGAATCAGCTCTGGCAAGTTCAGCCATGGAAAAAAGGTTACTCAAGCCTCTTTTAAGTCTCTATTTTAGGCGGATTTAGGTCTTAACAATCATTCTCTTGCTGTGTTGTTTGAGCAACATTGTCGTTATAGAAACTTGTCGATATTTATTTCTGGTTTTAACACATTTGCAGTTTCCCGGTTACAGGATCCCTTGTAGATGCATACACTAGAGTTTGTAAATTCTCACTTACTAATAGCTCAAATTATAAGAAACTCCCACTTTTCATAACTTCCTAACTTTTCTCACAGCCATTTATGGCTTAAGTGAAAAGTGTGAATACTGAAAATCAGTTTTAAATCTTTAAGTGCTGTAGTCTACCCAGTGCATAAAGACTATGTGCTCTATCACTGATGTCCTGTAGCACAATTGCCACTTTCTGCTAACACAGTGGTCCCTGGGGACCTCAGCTGACTGATGGGCACCTAGGGAGGCCATCAATCGCCTCTGAAGTCTCCTGGTCAGCTTTTTTAATTCTCCCAACCTTCCAGCTATCATGGGTTCTCTCTTGCTCCTTGAGTAATCAGGGTTTTAACATAGCTTTTGTTCCTTAAACTTGGAACCTTACCAATGTTGAGACCCAAATTCTTCTCCCAACTACACTCTGTAAATTCAAAGTCATCCTGGATGGAGACCACAACTGCAGAACATTTCCATTTGTTTTTTTGGTGATGTAACTACAGAAAAGGAAGAGATATATAAGAATACTCGGGAATTAAACAAATACCTGTCTTCTTCATAGTTATCCAAAGGCTTAAGGCCATTCCTAAGCAATGTATCTGTAGTCATTTAGGTGACATTTTGACCCTCTGTGGTTGTCATTCATCTATGTACTTAACTGCAAATCAGTATTTTCTGCAAGAGTCTATCCTGTCATATATAACTTCTTGCTGATCTTATCTGCATGAAATAGAAACTTTTGCTAGAGATAAACAACCATAAGAAAATGATATAGCACTGATGGTTATGGTTTATGCCCTTGGACATGGTGAATACTGAAAATGTTCACTGCCACTGCATGCACTATGTGGAAAAAAAGAATGCAAAAAGAGTTTTGACTGTGACTTTGTCGTCGACGGAAGGAAGACCCGGGCACTCAATATGAGTGATCAACGAGCTTCGTTTATTAATCGTGCTTACCCAATATTTATACTCTAGTTAATTAACTCATACATAGTGCAAAGCTGAGCTCCTAATTGGTGCATGTACAAAGGATCAGTCCCTCCTGCTTTTCCCATGCCTTTCTTACTGCAAAAACAACCTGTTATTGTATAATTGCAACAGTCAAAGATAGTGTGGCCTTGCCTCCCCAGCTACACCAGCTGTGTGCTATGATTAACACATTCCTTCTCAGTCAGCTGCAAAACATCTAGGTGCTCATGCAACCATTTTCCCACATGACTCTAGGTACAATGCCACAAGTCATATGCTATTCAGTATGTAAAGTGAGGACACTCTTGATGAATTATCAAGTCCACTAACGTTCATACAGCAATAGCTCCAGTCAGAATTAGCATCTTGAAAGGACAAGGCCTCAAGCTCTGGGACAGAAAAACCTCCAAGTATTTGAGTTTCAAGAAGAGCTCTTGAAACCTGTAATCATTTTTCTGGCATTTTGAAGGTAGGAATATGCCTTTTGACTGCAACTCATTCTTCAGACAAAGGCTATCTTCATGAATATTTGTCTAGCACTACAGTAAGGCAGCTTACAACAGCACAAAGGACTAATTTTCATGTACAAGTTGCTCAAGACAAGTCCAAATCAAAGGGATGTCAGCGTAGTCTTCAAGAGGTAGCTGTATTCCTTACCAACAGCAAGAGACTTTGCAATTCACAGGCTCTTAAAAAACCATGGCTAACACTGCTGTTTGACTTTCTTTTTACAAGCATAACAACGTGGGAGATGCTGCTGCTGAGGAATCACAGTTAATTCCTTTTTTCATTAAGTCCTTCCTAACTGAGGCAAGACCAGCTGATTCAGGATAAACCTGGAGCAAACAAAAGCTGTCGTAAGTGAAGCTTGGAAGGGTACTTTAGTAATTTTTTCACAGCGATACAACCAGTATTGCTGGTTAAGAAAGCTTAAACTTTTTACCTTGTCCTGCCTACAAGGAATAAATAGGAGTGGAAAACTCAGACATCTGTCCTGCTTGAATGGGGAATCCTCACATATCGCATACTTATTGTTTCAGAGATGCTGTTTTTTATCTCCTCCAGTGTCTCAGAAGAGTTTAGCTGGTGGTCTACCTATTTATGGACCCATTAGCTATGTCGTTGCACAGTGCCCCAATCTGTTTTAGCTTCACACAGCACCCTCTCAGTCTCCTCCTACAAACTACATGAAGCAGGAAGCTACCACAAGACACTGAGTCGATAGAACTACCATGGAAGCTTTCACTTTCCCTTTTGTAGGGGAAATCTCTTCAAGTAAAGATTATTCTTTACATATTCACAGTTCTTAGAGGTCTAATAGTTTACATAATTGGATACCTCAGTAGTTTTTATAGATGTTGACAGAAAGATTCTTCCCTTTACAGTACTATATATAATTGAGCACTTCTGGATTCAGCTACAGATAAATGGACAGGTGCCGATACCCATTTTTCATGATTTGTCTTCACTCCAAAATGTGTCTGTGGCTGAGCCTGGCCCTATAGGATTGATTCAGCAAATATGATACTGGCCATTACTCGGCAGTTAGGGTAGGCCAGGACAAATCGCATGAAGCATCTTGCCATTTCACTACAAATAAAAGTTATTGGAACCAGAACCAGTGCTGTATTAATGAATCCAAATCTTTACTATTGTGGTATTGGAACAGACAACTTCCAGAAGAGGAAATGGGAAGGCAGCCATCAGCCTCAAGAAGACGGGAAGAAATCAGTTTTCTGGAAAATCTTAATGAGGACATTGAAACAGTGCTCCATCACAAGATGTGCCACTAGATTTTTTTTTTTTAAAAAAAAAAATTTAAAAAAAAAGTTAAGGCAAGAGAAAAGGAGAAGAAAGTTTCAGGAACCTTTCTACAAGATCTCAAATGTTTTTTTTTTCATTTTCTTATACTAAGTGCAAGTGATGAATTTTTGCACAGGAAAGTGAAATTTTTTCTTTCCCAGAAATACACAGAATGAATCCCTGTTTTATGATACTTCTTATTGACACTCTTTTATGGATATTTTGCAAAGGGATAGTGAGAACGAAATTATACACATTGCAGACATGAATGGTAAATGTGTTATGAATAGCTAAAAATCTAAAAAATGGAAGGTAGGATAGCTACAAACAACCTGACTGCTGAATTATATAACTACTTAAAGATATTAATAACCCAGTTATTAATACTTTATTAAATCTTAAGGTATGTTTACATTGCACATTTTTAAAGAGCTGCACCTTTCCTATGGCTACAGCAACTAAAATTATTCCACTTAAAATTAGAAAGTAGGGTAGAAGAGGCAGAGAATCACTCCACCAACTGGTCATAATACAAGACATTAACAAGTAAACACTTTGATGAAGCTACTGCAGTCCAAATATTAACTAGAAAACAACATGTGTCACAAGAGAGGAAAAGGGACAGTTAATCCATAAAGACTGTTAGAAAATCATAAAACCCATGTGTTGGCAGGCTGTCAAGAAGAGAGAAGGGAGGAAGGGTAAGGGGCAAATTCCTGAGATGAGACATTTTCTAATAGGAAAACCCCATTACCTCACATAGAAAGTTTCACCTCAGAAACAAACGGTTGTATGTCCCACGACTTAGTATGGGATGAAGCTGTGTCTTAGATATCAGGTCCCAGACATGCTAGGATTTAAAGATAAATACCAACAGCTTGAGTTGTACCTGGATGAGAACAGGCAACTAATGCAGAAACATAAGCACAAGCATTATCCTCTCTCAAAAGCTCACCTCACAGAAGGGAGTGCTCTGTAATAGCCATAAATTCCTCAAAGATTGGTTTTAATTAGAGCCTAACCTTGCCATGAGATGGATGGAGGGCCATTATACACACTGCAGGAGTGATCCCAGCCTCCTGCCTAGCTGTAAATGATAAAAGACACTGTTGCTTACTGCTGCTACTCCACATTGTAAGGGCAGTGAATGACTTTAAAGAAAGTCAAGATTGCAAAACTTCCTCATGGCAAGAAGAATGATCACAATGTAAGAAGGCTGAGAATTCCTACAACTGGCTTGAACTGGCCTATCCCAATTCCTTTCTGGCAGAACACCACAGGAAGTTAAAACTCTTTCCTCATTCACAGTCACAGGATTTTATCAAGCAATATAAAGACTGCAGTAATGCAAAAGCCATATCTTCTGGACATTTACATTACATCCATACTAAAAAAAAAGATTCAGCTGTACTTTCTGTTACTGGTTCTGCACACTAATTGCATCCCAGCTAAACCAAGGCAGGCTCATCCATTCAGCAGTCCCATCTTTCAAGGCATGGGAACCTCAGACGTAAAGCCCATAACAGAGACATAACTCTCCAGCAGGCAACCTCTCTGAATGATAGCCACCAGAAAGCATCCTCTGGTTTGCCTCAGCCCATTAGTATGGACACATCTGGTGATGCTGTCCTACTCCACTAGTGCTTTTCCCCAGCTAGAAGTTGTATTGTAACTATAGAGTATATGAACTGACTTCCTAGTCTGCATGTTTTAAGCCCATGGAACAATACAGTAAGAACTTTAGGGATAGAAAACAAAACTAAATACCAAATGCATAAACTACTTACTCTTCAGCTGGGGACGTTCTAACCTGCAACCAGTCCTGTGCCCTCCAAGATGCTAATACAGCTTCTCTTCCCAGTAGGGATGAATCATGCCCCAGCTCTCCATGTTCTTTCAATGTTTCTTCAAGTGAAAAAGCATCACTGCTGCTTTATCCATGTTGAATCACACAGTTCACTCATAGCTGGATTCTTATCTTGTCACAAAGTAATGGCCAAATTCAACTCTGGGCACAGAAACTTGGTTTAGTATAACCATGAGACCATAGTTTTATTCAGGGAAAATAGTAAGAGTGGAGAATTCCTTTTATGAGCAGAAGATAAAAATCAAAATGTTATTTCAATGACACTGCAGTTTAAAGTGTGCCTCAGGGTCTTCCGGAAAGTCCACATGCAAAACAAAACAAAATGGAAAAAACACACAAACAAAAAAAAAGACCCCAAACCAAAAACCAAACCACACCACATATCTCCCCCAAAAAGATGAAGATCTGTAAAGGCGAATCACAGAATCTTAAGGGGTCTCAAAAACATCTAGAAAAGTTGAGTGGTTGTCAAATTGTAACACATATTCAAACAAACGGAACTCCTGGCCTACTTCTTGCATGTACAGATTATGTGCAAACAAAAAGAGAGCTCCAGGTACCTTATGGACGTGACAGCAAACCTTAGGTAACAGAACAATAAAATGAGAAGCGAAGTTAATGACTCTGTGAGTCTGATCCAGAACTGATTCATTAACATGGAAACTGCTTCCCAGCTGCCATTAGTAGGGCTGGAACTGGATCCTCCTGATCTACAACACAAAGAACATTCAGTCCTTTTACTAGCCACTCGCATTAAGATGTTGCAGTGAGATAGCTGAGCCCTAGACATATGTTTATCTCTGCTCCAGAGATGATTGTCTCCAGCAGACAGATGAAGCAGACAGCTGTGGGGTAAGTTCTTAAAATTCTGCAGCCAGATTGTTCTGTGCTTTCACCCTCAGTTACTCCAGCCTATTTAGAAGACATACAAACTTTGGTTATTCTCAGAAACTTACCATTTGTTCTTTTTTTCTACCATTATCCTGTGGAAAGTATCTTACTTTACATTAAGGATGTACAGATTTTCTCTGTGTGCATGGGAAGCACGTTGGAACCCAACAGCTTCAGAGGAATGCTGGAGGAAGATGAGAATCTTTGCACTTAGTCTATCACAATGTAAAAAACCTGAAGAAAATCTATTCATGTCCAAAATAAAATGAAAGCACACATATGCTTCAGAGAAAATGCAGAAAAAGACAAACCCCAGCATACTGAAGAGTGAGATACTTCAAGCACTTTGCTGAGGCTTTATCATAGCATTTGTCTGACAGTTACTCTGCAAATTGAAATTTGTCCAGAGCATTTGTGCTTCCTTTCTCTGCCCCGTAAAGAGTGAAAAAAAGAGGGAGTAAAAAAATCCTAGGGATCACAATACCCATGGCTGCAGCAGACGCATACATTTGAGCTAATTAGGGGACACACTGGAAAAAAACAAAAGTCTTCTTGCATTATTCTACCTAAACATTTCCAAACACAAACCTTTTACAACAGTAACTAGTGACTGCTCTATGATGTGTTTTCCGGTAAGAATGTGTCCTCACTCAAGAGTCAAAAGTATTACGGGAAAAAAATATAGAAAAGCAATGGTTTCAATTTGAAATGCATCATTTTAAACGCGTGCACAGATCCAAGGCTTTGGTTGTTTTGGTTTGGTTTTGGATTTTTTTTGGTAATCCTTTCCAACTTTTGCAAGTTTGGGAGGCACGGAAGGAGCGAAGGACCAGTGGGAACTTTGCTGTCTGTCGCTGCCATCTAGTGGGCCCGTCTCTGAGAAAAGCCTCCAACAGCAGCATAATCCTAACAGTAATGGTCTGGTTATACTCTTTTACTTAATTCTCTTCAGAATGTTAAAGACAGTTTCCGTGTAAAGCTCGTGTTGTGCTCTGCAGCTCTTCAAAGTAAATAAGAGTAAGACATTTCAGTTAATGTGATGGTATATGTATGATCATATCACTGCTCTACCTATAAGCTACACATAGGACAACAGAAATTTTTTTTTTGAGAGGACTTTTTTCTGTGAAGTCAAAGTCATAAAACATTACTTGCCTATGACATTTGCATTAAATGATCTGCAATGGCTTATACAAAACCAGTCATTATGGTCACTACTGCTTGTTTTAGTTCCTTATGACAAGCTTCCCATGAGAATGTGATTATGAAAAGCTTCTGACAAGGACAGTGATTTAGGAAATGTAAAGGCAAGATGTGCCACAATAATATTAAGAGTAGATATGTCTGAGCTGCAGAGGAGACATTACAGGCACATAATTGAACACCACAGTGGCACCACTAGCCTGCTTTGAGCACCCATGCTAACTCAGCTGAGTCAGAACTCTCTGTCCAGAACTGACAGTGTAGATCTGAATAAACAAGGATATGAGAGAGACGACCATTTCAGAGGCAGCTATACAAGTAAAAGGTGGATCTTAGGAGAAGAGACAGAATCTGAGAAGTTGTCTGATAATATATAAAAGCAATAAATGTTAACAGCCATAGCCTAATACCACAGACCAGACTGTATCTTCATTTCTTTAATGCTCCAGACTTCTGGGAGGTATTATAAAGTCCTGTGTGTGGCAGAAAGTAATTTACAAGCACATAGCAAGGGCCAAAATCAAGTAAACTTATATCAGACAGTACTCCAAACAGGGAACCTCATAAAGGTATATTGGGGGAAAAAAAAAAAAAAAAAGAGTCCTTCAGCATATTACAAAGCCCATTCCCTAAGGAGGTCATTGAAGTCAAATAAATTTCATAGGTCTTTCCTATGCAATAATTTAGGTGCAGTTAATATGCCCCAGAATACCAATAACAGCTAGATGCAGAGGTCGTTTATTAACATTTTATCAATAGCATCTTTATGAGATGCAGGCTCCTTCTTCAATAGCCACCCAATGCCAACAACTCAGAACATCAATACTGTGCAGAAATCTACCTCAGTGCAATCATCCATTGCAGGCAGCTGACCGAGCAATATGAAGTTAGCAAATATCTTTGGGAGATACTCAACCCTGTGACTCCATCTCAAGCCAAAACTAACTTCAGACTTGCTGGGAGAAGGAAAAGCCTGCCTTCCCCCAACCATGAGAGGCTTTCATATGAAGTATGATAGCATCTTGTTTCTTCTGAACAGTAACTCAGTTCAGCTTATTGCTCATTTCTTCCTTTCCTGGGGTTCATAATTTCAGTTATACAGTCATCCTTTTTTTTTCTACAAAGCTCTACAGAGTTTTCTGATACTTCACTGCACCGGGTACAAGCAGATCAAAAATTAGCTTAACAAAATGCATACTTGGTTAATTGACTATACTCCTGTACAGAATATGGCTTTTATCACTCTTTTCAATGAACTTGAGATAATGTTATTTGAGCACACAAAAGAAAAATATTGCCACATAACTGAAGACAGAAAAGTCAAGCTCACTTGTTGAAAAATCTCCACTCACAGCAGTGAAGCATGAAAGTCTAAAGGTCTCATACCATTAGCTGATGAGTGGTCCATTGTTCCAGGCTTAGAAAGAAACAGATTTCCTTTAAGGTCAACCTACGTAACAAATATTCTGAGCAGCCATACTATGGAATGCTGCTGATCCTATCACTTCAACAACTAGCTGAGAAAAATGACTTTCAGAAAAGACATAGATCATAAAGGAGAATTTTGTTTAAACAGTCAATAAGATGATTGATCCAGCTGGACAAAATGTTTCAGAAAAATCAAACAAGATTTGGCCCCAAGATCTAAACTGTCACTCTTTTACACTAAACATTCAGGATTTCTCAGTTTTCATTTGTAAGTGTTAAAACAGTTCTCTCAGACTGTTCAGAAGTTCTGCTTATAAATACATTAGATTTTAAGTAATAGTTTTCAGTTAAATACAGCACTCTGCTAATAAAAACATCACCTCCAACCTGTCCCCCGAGTGCTTTCCAGGGAGCTGCTACATCTTGTTTCCTCCCAACTACAATCATCCTCCACCCCCATCTACCACACATTAGGAGCCAGATACAGATATCAAAAATGGGGCATAATGGGCATTAAATGAAGACCTCCCAGCTGTCTCCTGACAGTTTCATTGCATAATGGTGACCTTTGCATGTCTTGTTCACAACATTAAAAAAAAAGCAAAAGTATACAATTCTGGAATGCAGATAAAAGGAAAAAAAATGAAAGAAAAAGCCCTATGAAATATTAGGGGTCCAGGGTGGGGTCTTCATTTATTTGCATATATGGATGGCCTTATTAAGATTGCTTTGATGTCTTGATAGTTGTTCTTGCCTTCCTTCTTGCCGAAAAGTGATAGTTCACTTTAAAAGCAGGGATTTATACTGCAGACTCTTCATTTAAACCTTATGTAAAGAAATAAAATCTTTATGTCCACACATATTTGAGCTCCCACTTTCATACATTTATAGTGTGTTACATTTCCCAGCTTTCCCATATTTAATGTTTTACAACCTGTTCTCCAGATTCAGGTAGTAAAAGGCTTGAAAGCCAGAAAGCAGGCAGCAGTTCACTATTTTAATTAGAATTTGACCAACATAGAAATCTCAAAATTTTCCACTACAATTGTTCTCACTACAATAACAGCAATCTGATCTATGACTTTTACTAAAATACTTTAGAGATATCCTTTAAATGAATCCTCCTTGGGCCATGTGTCATATCATCAGTATTTAGAAATGCCACCATAGGAAAAAACACGAGAAGGAACCATACACTAAACAGAGAAAGGTCAGGATAAATAACTATTCCTGCATTTTTAAGAACGGTTTACTCCTACTCTGTTAGATCTGCCTCTCCCAGTCAAAACGTGTGACATCTTCTGTGGGTGGCAGCACAGTTCTATTGGTATTTTAGATTGCATCTGACAAGCATTTGGAAGAAGAATTTATTCATAAGAGAGAACTGTCAAAAACAACTTATTAGCAATGCTTCATAGTTTTTGATGTTTTATCCACCACTTTACATACTTTCCTCTTTCACTCTCTGTGTGCTTCACTCGCCCATCCCTTCATCCTATATCCCCTAGAAGGTGAAACTGAGATTGGAAAATATCATCAGTTGGGGACTTCAAGACAACCATCCTATACACTTCCCTTTCTCTGAAGGAGGACTAAACATCACTTTGCAATATACTTAGGATGTTTGTCTAACATAGTCTTATTAGTTGCCCCAAAACCACCTGTAAGATCTATCACATAGACACCTGAGGGTACACCATGGTAGTACTTCCACATTATTGGATATCTGGCAAAAACATTCTCCAGTGTATATATATATGGCTCACCAAGTGAGCTGCTTGCAGGTCCTCCTGCAGTTCAGATATTGATGAAAAACTGGGACAGTGGGCACCACAACTGGGTCTTGCTTGTAAGTTAATGGCTCAGAAAGTAGGTAGACAGGAACTGACAGAAGCTATATGAATTATTTTGGCAAGCTTCATCTGGCCTACAGCCTACTTCTTAAAATATTTTGCTGAAGTTTTCGTTTAGTCTTTCCATGTAGATCATGCCTTCCAAATATCTTATACCTGTTGCTATCCTTGCAGTTCTCTCTCTTATGCTCACAGTTATTTCTCTTTTTTTCTTTATTTTTTTTTAAAAAAAATAAATTCCATCATTAAAACATAGTGCCCCAAACAGGAATGCAACACTATCACTGATGCCTCACAAGTAGTCAGTCAACCATGATAATAATTGTTCACAGGTTATCCTTTCAAATACTTCTCTGAACAAGGTTTCTCCTCTACAACACCATAACAATACTGACTAAAGCTCATTCTTCAACCTCCTCTGATTCCTGTATCTTTCTCTGTGCTACTTGTCACCAGCACATTACACATGCTTATGCATCAGGTTTCTCCATTAAACTACATTTCTTATGCAAATTCCCTGAGTTCAGACAGAAAAACAAGCATAAAAGCTGGAGTGAAATCTCAAATAGCCAAGAGTCCAGATGGGACTAACGGTGGCTGTCTCTAAGTGGCAGCTCAGCTGTTCTTCACAGTACACATTCTGGTTTCAGCTGGGATAGAGTTAATTTTCTTTCTAGTAGCTGGTGCAAGGCTGTGTTTTTGATTTGTGCTAGAAACAGTGTTGATAACATAGGGATGTTTTGGTTACTGCTGAGCAGGGCTTCGAGTTAAAGTCTCTTCTGCTTCTCACTCTGTCCTGCCAGTGAGGAGGCTGGAGGTGCACAAGACACTGGGAGGAAGCATGGCCAGGGCAGCCAACCACATCTATCTGAAGGGCTATTCCACACCATAAAATGTTATGCCCAGTACATAAACTGGGGGCGGTTGATTGGGAGGGGCGGATCACTGCTCAGGCATTGGTCAGTGGGCGGTGAGCAACTGCACTGGACATCACTTTCTGGGTGTAAATTTTTTTCTTTCCTTTGGGTTTTATTTTCCTTTCTCTGTTATAATTCTTTTCATTACAGTTATTCTTATATATTGTTAATTATTGTTACTACATTTTGTTTCATTTTAGCTACTAACAACTGAGAAAGTTTCATTTCTTCATTCCACTTCTTATATCCTCAGCTCACCTAGAGATTCCCTTGCCAGTATGAAATCAGCACGGGGATTACACAGCAAGAATAGAAAAGCATTTTCAGAAGACAAGGACAACCTAACTCACAAGGCTGGAAAGGACATGCTACTGCAGACACGAGCCCCTTCACTTATAGGCATAACATAACTTCTTGGGCTGGTGTACAGATTTATGAATATCTGATAAGTCCCCAATATTGCAAAAAAATAAAAGGTACAGATGGTAAAAAATAATTGCTGATTTGAACTCTACTACATGAACTCTACTCCTACATGCATCCCTCTCAAAACCTTTAAAAAAAAAACCACAACTCCCCCTACATTTAATTAGCCTTTGCCTAAAACAAGCTCTACTCACTCTCCAATGTTTTGTTGCTATCCAAATGTAATTCCTTCCCCCAAGAACTAAGGCTAAGCTCTCAAGTCGTTCTCTCTGATTCTTGCATCACACTGATTAATCCTGCACAAAATAGCAAGGGCATAAACAAATATCAAAGGTGACGTGAACTACAGATCTAGAAAAGTATATTAAAAAGGCATAATCAAATGAAAAAGTTATGACCAAATAAATGCTAATTTGACTCCTTTCGCCTCTTTAATCTTTTAGCACAGACTGAAGGTAGGAAGGGAAAATACTAAGAATCACTCACAGCTCAATATTTGTCAGAGTCTGACTGAGGTCTTTGTTCAGGTACCGCTTGGACAGAATGCCATTCCCTGCTCTCTAAGCCTAACTTCTGATAGACAGAATTATATCTTGTTTCCAAACAGTTATTCTAGGACGGCAGAAGGATTTATCCTGTACGCACTTACTCTGATATAAATCCTTGCCTCTGACTGCAATAGAAACTCTTTGTGACAACTTTCACCCAAGAAAACTTCTGAAAGAAATCTTTCAGAACTACAAGCTGCTTTCCCCACATCTTCCTTCAACAAGAGTGAATGGAGGACAGCAGATTTGCTTTTGGTGTAGGCAAATTGGCTTTGTGTAGTTCACGTACTTTGGCTTTGGAATTCTTTGCAGAATTCAAGAAAGTAAGTTTCCATTAAAATGCCTATAGGTTTGGACGCAACAATTTACTGCATCTTGAGGCAGGTCAGCAGACTGACAGAGCATCTAAGAGGGGCTACAACTAAAAAGTTTCCTCTAATTGAAACTCACGATGACTCTTGTACTAGGAAGTCTCAGAGACACAAGAAGCCATTGAATCCAACAGAGATGCTGCCTTGGAAGTACAGGGACGAGATGAGTTCTGGAAAGAAGCAAGTTACGCTTCAAGCACTTCTTTCTCTGAAGAGGAAAGCATAGCACACATCCCTGTCTGTCAGGCTGAGATGTGAAACCCCTCTCTTTGAAAGCACAGATGCTCCCGGGAGACTGATGGAAAATCTCTCCATCAAACTCAATGGTCTGTCAGAAATTATGCCTAGATATTGCTAAGCTTTTCTAGAAAGATGCAGAGAGCCAGTTGTATGTCTTTGGCAACCATCAGTGAACCACAGCAAAAGATTGCCTTTTTTATAGAGTATTTATATTAATACTGTCACTGCTGTTCTCTTCCAAAAGTTCAATTTGCAATGGTGTCTCAATTTCATGTTAAAAAAAAAAAAAGGAAAAAAGAACATGCAAAGCCATATCATGTGATCCACCAACCCATCACATGAAACTTGTCTCCACATGACAAGTCATCTAAGACATACTGCTATATATACACAATAAAAAAACTGTGAGAAATCAGGAACCAAGTAAGTCCTTATTTAGTTTTAGAAGTTGAAACTTTGTCTTTATTCACCTGAGGTTTTGCTCAGATTAACATATCCTCAACTTACCAAACTTATACATATTCCTCTGAATAAATTGCTACAACTAAGCTGCAGTTACCATATGTAACTGCATAAATTGGAACAAACAAAACAATTTATTCATAAAGTACAACTCCAGTGTGCAGAGTAAAACTAGATTCTCATAATCAAGAAATAACAGACTTGTAAAGCCAGAAAGGAAAATCTTCTTCACAAGCTATTAGTTCACAAACTTATGTAAAATGAAGAATGGAAAATTGTTGTGCGTGACAATGGCGCTCAACTCAGGAATACAAAACAGTGACTTTAGCTAACACTGCTTCAGCAGTACCTGTGCACACGTGCTTATTGCACACACACCAAGAGTCAGCCCTATATATAAAATTCCCAACATAATTCAGCGTGCTGCAAGCCATCTGTATAAGGTATAAGAAGGCTACACATTGTTACATCAAATGTAAAAGTAAACTACAATGAACGGCAGCTGCAGAACTTGCCAGGAAATTCTAATTAAAGGTAGACTTTAACCAAAAAAGCAACAAAAATATATATTAATTTAAAAGAGAAAAGAGGCTTTCTATTCTCCTGTACTTTTTACCAGCATCAGATTCAGCAACAAACATATTTATGTTCAGACCTCACAGTATTAAGAACATTACTAAAACCTTTATAGTCGTAGTATCATATGACTGCCGTAAAATCTCCTGCCTATCCCATTATATGTTACAAGAATTCACAAAGTAACAACCTAAAGGTAGTGGTCCAAAACCTATTCTCAAGGATTTCTCAATTTCCTTGCATAAGCTACACTGACAAAACAAAAAACAGCATCATCCCACAGTTCAGAAGGAGAACTCAAGCCTCTCTCACTGAGTTTGTTGCTGAGGTCCCCACAGAACAGCAGATATCCTGGACCAAGAAACGTAAAGTTCATATACAGATGATGGTGAGATCACCAAAATCAGTGCCTCCCACCAAAATCAATGTTTTGCTTTGATTTCCAAGAAAAACAGGCCTTCCAATCATGGTCTGTACATTCATATGGAAAAAATATTTAAGAATTTCATAAGAGAATAAAATAAAAAGTCCTTTAAAATTCTATATGAACTAATCCTTAGGAGCAGATAATTTATTAGACATCTAAAATAATTGTTGCAATAGCCCATAGAATTAAAAACTGAGCATCTGTTTTATATAACTTTTTAATTGCCATACAGAATTGGAGAAGAAGCATATCTTTTCATGTTCGTTTTTATAGGTTGGTTCATAATCCACGTAGAAATGTTATCATTTTGTATAAATTGCCACAGCACTTTTTCATACACGAGTCTTATTCTTTTCTCTCTGCTAATGTCTTACTTGAGGCAGGGAATGTAGTCTGCAGCCAAGTCTCCACTATTTGCTTTGGACAGTCAGTTTTGCAGCTGAGCCCATAAGGTTTCTCCATATAATTATAAAGCATGTCTGAATAGTTCAGTGGTGGGTGGACAATTACATATGTCAAAACTTTCCTTCCAGATAATAACTGCATGGATAGCAAACTTGTTATATGAACCTTCAAATTAAATACCCAACATCATATCAATTCTTCATCCGAAATACCCTGTTGGGCAGCATACATGGAAATTACCTTATATGAAAGAAAGAGTTATTCAGCAGGACAAGTATTAACACTATCTGGCATAAAAATCCTGCTTTGGCATAGGTTTTAGGTCAAGAAATAATAAACAATGGCACAAGAAAACTCTCAGCTGAATATGTTAATACTAGTTAAAGAAAGTAAAGGGTGAAAACTCCCTCCATGACCTTTTATTCTTCAGATCGCATACAAATTACCTGAACAGAATTAAATCTCAGCAATTAATTCAAAAGCATTATCTCAAGTATCATTTAAAAAAGCATCATCCTGACTCAGAGAGTACAATTTTCACTCCAGTCACCTCATGTACCTACACTAGCTTTGAAACTACTGTCTCTCAATTTATTACAATACATCTACTTCCATTTTTTAAAGTGACAGCAGTTCTCTCTGCTGTCACTTAAAAAAAAATGGTGAGATTTCAAAAAATGCACTTGTAAATGAGCAACAGGAAAATGTACTGACACCTACAAAACTAAAGACTCCTAACCAACTAAAATGCTTGTGAGGTAGGGTGATGACATCCTCCACATCAGCTTCCAGACAGCCTTTCCAAAATGTAATCTATTAAAGCTATAATAGTTCTGTAAACAAAAAGCAGTTGATGACCGTTTCTGTATGTATCAAGATGTGTTTGGCATTGCAGTTTGCAAAAGAGAATTTCCTGTTTACAAGTTCATATTCATTCCTAAATTCATATGCATTCTTGCACAAAAGCCTTCCACACAACTCTTTATCTTATTTGAAGTGAGGAAGTATTTTGATGAGCATTTTTGCTTTAAGTTAAACATCATATTGAAGCATTTTGACCCCTTCATTTTACAAAATAAGAATAAAAGAAAACTTATTGAGAAATCAATAACAAAGTTTGACTACTAAGACATAATATATGAATATAAGCCTGAGAAGTCTCATTTTGTTCAATGAGGCAACTCTACCACATGGCTGGCCACATGTAAATGCAGCAAACACAAAGCCTTTGTTTTTCAGGTTTTCTTAACAGCTGTTAAGAATCATTCGCATAAGTCCAACTTCTTGTTGTATTTATAATAATCCATACATTGTTTTATACAAAAGACTCCTGGAATTATGCAAAGACATTAATTCACCTTATTTTCCTGTTTCTAACATATCCAAAAACAGTCTTTTTCTTTTATTTAACCATATTGTAACACAAGAACATAAATTAATTAAGTTCTGTTGCACAATTATGTAAGTTCAAACTTCAAATGCATTACATTCATGAAGCTGAGTATTTATGTGTGTAAAGGAAAGGTGTTAACATCACGAGGATAGAAATTAAGGTGAATAAATACACTATGAGGTATGATTATGCCATCGATGTACCATTGAGAACACTGACCTGTAGCAGATCCTGAAGAGTCACAGGAGCCCTCGCACATAATCCATTTCCAGGCTTCTGAGTTAAGTTTATTCGCCTGAAACCTGTCTAACTCTGCCAGCCTCAAAAGAAGGATTTATTATCATGTTTACAATAACATATAGGATGTAAACTAGATGCAAGACAATCACAAAGCCTTGGTCACTGGTAACCTCTTTTAGTATCGTGCTAGAATCTAACACTGCTGCATATCTTATTCAGGTCCGAAGTCAGCATATTCAAACAAGTGCGACATTTACTTACACAGACATTATATGACTCAAAACAGCTACCATGTACAGAGATTGGATTCTTTGACAGTTGTTAACTTGTAGAGTTAGAAACCTGTTTCATGAAACTGTTAAATATTACTGTGACATTTGTCAAATGATGATAAGCTTGATTTAATAATTCTGTTTTAAAGGATATAACAGCTCAACCTCAGAGGTTTTCTAGAAAGCAGCCACTGGGCTAAATGCTCACCTGAGAACTTTTCTGTAATACTGAAGGAGTTTTGGACATACTTTCAATAATGCTTCTTGCAATGGTTCTTTACTTGAAAAAACAAATAGTTTTGTATTTACAAACTAATAACTTCATTGAAAAAGTATTTTTATGTGGATACTATGATAACGTAACAGCCACTCACAGCTGAAGGCTTTATTTCTATATTGTAGGCACAATCCAGATCTGGTATGTATTGTACCTCTGAACCTGATGTGATAAGGCTGCATAAGGAACAGTAAAGCTAGTCACAGCACAATAGGGCAGTACAATTTGCAACTATTAGGACTGGTTTGACTTGTCTCACTTCTCCATATGAATAGACTTTAAACCTAAGGTTTCTTGTCCCCTTCAATGTAAAATAGTTAAAAACAGCTATTGCTAGTAAGTTTGAACTTGCTCCACAGGTTCTGTAACTCCACTAAGAAAGACTTTAAGGCCTGAAAATTGAGAACTGATAAAAAAAAAAAAAAAAAAAGAAAAAAAAGAAAAAAAAACCACCCGTTATGACTGGGCTCTGGGCAGGACTAGTTGCCCAATACTTAGAGAGCATAATCCCTAATCATTTAAATTAGTTACTCAGCAGCCATGAAGCTCCATTAGATCATTCACATCTCATTCTCATGTACCTTTAGATGGGATGTGCTGAGAGGAATCTGCTGTGGGAAGCACAGTTCAAATCCCATATGGAGGCAAGTAGAGCCACTGTCTGAGAATGGTAGGCTGAACATGCCAATTTAATATCTTTTAAAATGCACACGTGTTTGGCAATCAGATTGTACGTTAACATTTTCAGGTGGAATTGCTTTTGCTTTGCAAATACCTTGGTAACTACAGTAAAATCTCACGAGCATTTGGAATACACCACATGTGAGCACAGGAAGCAGAGCTGTGAGAACCCGTCATCCTGACTGAGCTCATCCTGCCATAACGTGCTCAGAGGTGCAGAGGATGCAGAAACAAGGGAAATCTTTGGCTCATGCTCTCTGACAGTTTAATTACACTGACATAAATTGAAGATGTTCATCGTTTCTCTTCAAAACACAGTATCTTCATTTCAGATATTCATCCATAGAATGAGCTGAAAGGAGACTTTCCTGCAGCGTTCTTTTACACTTGACAAGCGTTCATTTTGCCAGAGGCAGGAGCAGTTAAAGATGCTGCTCATAAATCAAGCTGCTCATTTTCTGAGATGTAGTAGCTGACTTACATAAGAACTCTTAACCTATTTCATTGCAGGTTACCACAGACTGCTTTAAACGACATCATCTGAGCAGTCAGTCTTTTTACAAAGCTCCAAACAGTCAGTCTGACAACAGCTATAGTCTTAACAAGGTCAAACAGGTCAAAACCTGGCTTACATGAAATCAAAGAGGATTTAGAAAACAGAAATGAAACTGTCACTTCTCAAAGAGTTCATCTAATAGCTAAACATAATTTGTAAATACGTAAATTCACATATCTATTCAGAAGGATAAAGCTTCTTGTAAAACACAGCTATAACAACTGCTACAATTTGGAGTCTTGTGCTTTCATGCAAAAATTCAATTGTCAGAGCACTTACAATGCAGGAGACCTAAGTTGTTCTCTTTTACATCCACCACTACTCATGTGATTGAGGTAACCACCAGATTTCAGAAAGGGCACTCTTCAGCATTTTCATTGAATCACTGCCATGTTTTCCTGTAAAACATTAGACTCGCCAGCCCAGGAAAAAAAAAAGGCATACAAGAAAACATGTTTCTAAAGTCTAATAGTTATGTCACTTACTAAGAAAGGGACAATCTAGGTTCCAGTTCCAAGATTTTGCCTGTATTTCACATCATCATATAAAATATATTTTTGGTTTCCAGATTGACACCTACAGCCAGACTCTCAAAAGATTACAATCCCCATCTCTACCACAGATCTCTCCTACTGAGAAAAGAAGGCTTTTGCACTCTCCAGAAAATAAAACATACATAAAAAATACACATTTTTGAGCAGCCAGGCTCTGGAAGCCTAATTTCCTTCAGATTTTCTTTTGCTTCTATTTCCCTACAGCTTGCCTCCTCTCCAGTCAGTACTCCCAGCTATCTTATCAATTGCGCATCATTGTAGCTGTGCTGCTCATCCAGGCAGCAAGATCCACTCATGTTAAGACTGTGTCCACCAAGAGAAAACAGGCTTTCCTCCTCTCTCAGTGGAAAAATTCATTTGGAGCCCTCATCTTTACCGAGTGCTGTTTTTCACCATACAGCCAAGACCTCTAAATCATTAACTCTTGCCAAATCATCTGAATTAACCAATAGCTTCAGAAGTTATTAGAAAGTAACAGAATTACAGATGGACAGAGATTTAAACTTTTAGACAATCAGGCTTAATATTTAATAAGAAGGTCAGACTGCAGGGGTGGAGGAGAGAAATATGAAATAAGAAAACACCTGGACACTTCTGAAGACTAAATTCACCCAGCATTTACACTGTAACCCTCTTGAGCACATACTCAAGAAACCATCAACTCAACAGCCAAGTCTCTGCAGAAACAGAGACTATGTCTGTGCTAGCAAACTAAACAGGGCCAGGGAATGAGCCCGAGTCCTGACATATTGTCTAGGCTGCTAAAATCTCAGCAGTGCTCCCTGACACCATTTTGATTTGAGCACCCAAGCACTCTGCAAGTCAGCACACACTCAGGCATGACCCTGAACAAGGAACACTTTCCCAGTGGTACTTTGGGTGCAGTTACTTTCTTCTGTGAGGGTGACTTTAGCTGTACTGACACAATCCAGGCTGGGCCAGTTGGCTTCAGGACTAAAAAACAATCCCTGAGGCATTATATTTACTATGTAAAAGTAGCCAGAGAATTTGAGACGACATCATCGTGTGTTAATGTTGGCCCAGCACCTTGTTCATGCAGCATTGATGGATAAGTCATAGGGAGAGCACAGCTCTGTCCACCACTGGAGCTCTTTGGCTCTTCCCAAGAAAGCTGCTCTGGGCCTGCACTACAGTGCAGACAGACAGCATTCCAGTTCCAGGAACTCAGTGTTCCCAGATCCTGAGCTCATGTGCTCACAGTAAAATGTGCATTCAAAGTATCCTTATTAGACAATGACCTAATGTTTTTCCATAATATATGAGTTGCTAAATTGTGAGGGGTTTTTTTCTTTTTCCCCCTCAGCCCTTCTGTGAAAGAGTGGGATTCATGACACTGTTAAAAAAAAAACCTATTAACAAGGTCCCATAAACAGTAACTTCTGTTGCATACAAGAATTCAAGTTCAGTCAGTGCTCAGTCATGACTTCAGTCATGAACTGGAGGACAGAATTAGTCACAGATCCTTATCCATGGACTTGAACCTCTGTTTCCCCTCCACATTTCACATCCTGCATAGAGGTGGCAAAATATTGATACAGACACTGTAGCGGTTTTGTGTGGCCAGGTTTTGGCAGCGGGAGCTACAGGAGTGGTTTCTATAAAAAAAAAAAAATAAAAAAATAAAAAAAAAAAGATCTGCCAGAAGCTTCCCCTGTATGTGACAGGGCCAGTGCCAGTCAGGTCTGAGATGGACCCACAGCTGACCCAGGCCTGGCCAATTAGTGAGTGAGGTAACGCCTCTATGAATAACTTATTGGAGACAGGGAAGAAGTTGCTGCAGAGTTGCTAAACTGCAGCAGCCGCAGAAGGGAGTGAGAATGTGAGAACATCATCTCCACAGACACCAAGGTCAGTGGAGAAGGAGATAGAAGAGGTGCCAGGCACTGGAACCTGTGGTGAAGACCATGGTGAGGCAGCTGTCCCCCTGCAGTCCATGGAGGATCATTGGAGAGCAGAGATCCACCTGTAGTCTGTAGAGGACTCCACACCAGAGTGGGTGGATGCCTGAAGGAGGCTGTGACCCTGTGGGAAGCCCACATTGGAGCAAGTTCCTGGCAGGACCTGGGAACCCATGCAGAGAGGAGTACATGTCAGACCAGGTTTACTATCAGGACTTTTAACACCATGGTGGACCCATGCTGGAGCAGTCTGTTCCTGAATGACTGTTTTCTCTGGGAGAAAACCCACATTCAGGCAGTTTGTGAAGAAAGGCCTGTGGGAAGGACTTACAATGGAGAAGTTTATGGTGGACTATCTCTGTGAGAGGAACTCCACACTGTAGCAGTGGGAAGTGTGAGGAAGCCTCACCCTGAGAGAAAGCAGAAGCAAAGTCCATCTGTAATGAACTGGCCATAACCTCCATTCTCCATCCCCCTGTGCTATTGGAGGGAGAGGGAGGCAGGAGGCATGTTTTAAGATTCAGTTTTCATTTCTCATTTTCCTACTAATTTTTGATTGTTCATTAATAAATCAAACCAATTCTCCTCAAGCTGAATTTGTTTTGCCCATGATGATAATTGCTTAACGAACTCCTTGTCTTTATCTCAGCTCACAAGCCCTTTGCTATATTCCTTTCTCCCCTGTCCAGTAGAGGAGGGGGAGTGATAGATCAACTTGGTGCCAGGGTTAAACCACCAAAAATATCAGTACACATACAAGTATTTATTTAAACTTATTTAGAAGTACACTCAGATGCAAATAAACCATACAGACAAAATACATTAAATACTGGTTGAGGAGCAGTTTGTGACATTAATCCTGAAATATTTTGGCAAAGGAATTTTTAAGGATGAAATTGGAGTAGCGATTTGCCAGAAAAATACCTACAAGTATTGGTCTAACTTTGTGTTTCGCTGTGCTAACTAGCCTGTACTACACAACTGTATATACAAACACAAAGACTGCTACAAAACCAACATGATACAGAAGCACCTCCTTATGAGGATTTCAGAAAAAAAAAAGTGTGTTCTGGGCTATTTTCATAAGTGACAGAAGAGCTATTCAAGCTAGCATAATGAATTTTGTTTCTAATTCCTCCTGGATTTATAAAACAAAACAAACCAAAAACAAACAAACAAAAAAAAAAAAACCAAAAACAAAAAAATGCCCCAACAATGAACTTTAATAGACTACAAAGTAGAACATGGGGTTAGATAATCACTTTTTCCAGTACTAAATCATGTATTCAGAAGTGAAATAAATGCATTGTATTTCAAAACCTTTGATCAACAATAACCATTTTTTAAAGCTGATGTTTTCTTTAAGCTTCAAGCTTTTATTCCCAGTACACCTTGTATTTTGTACAGATGAATTCAGGAGCATACTGGTTTTTCTGGAAGTCTCCATCTCTGAACACGGTCTAGCCTAATGGCAGGTTAGAATTGGAAATAGTTTCTCTTTCTTACTGCACACAGAGATCTATTCCTACAATTACTTTCCCACAAAACTCAGCCCAGACACTTTATCAACAAACACTTCAGTCAGTGCCAAGAGATGAAATTCTGTAAGACAGATGAAATCTACTGTTTTCAGTGACTCCATGTTTACAAACTCTTGAAATACCCCCTAACTGCCCCTTTTCCAGTACATACAGTAAGGCAATAAGCTAAACAGCAAAGTTCCTTAGGAAACTAAGTAATTCAAATGTATGTCACTGTGATCATGCATATGCAACATATTGAAAACAAACTAAACAGAGCTATATTCCTGTTTAAAAGGTCATAAAACAAAGCCTTGCAACTATTTTTGAAATAAACCTGACGATAGCTTAGGTCTACAAAATTTAATTTTCTATCAAGCAGAGTAATTTTATTTGAGACTTTTAATCAGAAAATTGTCAAGCTGTGGGAGAAGCAACTGGGTATTTCAGAAAGGGAAGGAGAACACTTATAAATTAAACAGTTGGCACTCCTAACTATAGTATCACAAACACTCCTGTTATAATATTATTGCTGTAGGTTAATGTGATCCTTCATACAGCTTTTTCTTCTTCCACAGTGGCCCATTATCAAGATGTAAAATGGTTTCATTTGAATTGCAAATCCCAACACATATATAGTTTTATTCTTTTGAGGCAGGATGAGTGACAGCGGTATATTAGAGTTAACAAACCTTACCCACTTTTAAATACATTTCTGGTATTGAAAGCTAACAGAGCTGAAAACTGAATGGGTAAAGGCTCTGCTTTGGTATTCATTCCTTTATTGGAGCCTTGAAAGGATCGTATGGAGGGAATTTGATAGAAATTTCGTGTCACTGCTAAATAGAACTCATTCCAAGGTAGGAAAATAAAAGGTCTGTCGTCTTTTGTAACGTTTCATTCCTGGGGGGCAGTGCATTCAAAACTGAAACTAGGCACTGTACAGTCTGTTTGATTCAACTGGTCCCTCAGTTTAATGGACTGTGGGCCTCACAAAACTGCTGAACCTTTTGAAAGATTCTGTGCCTCCTGTACACAAATCCATTAGTGTGGGTGGCAGCAACAGAAGATTACCAAAAAAAAGCTACAGGAAAACATGCAGTATAAAACAGATAATAGTCTCCTTCTACAGTCTCTGAACTTGCAAAGCCATTTTTAGGTCTAGTACAGAAGCTTAATCTACATACTGCCATAAGCAACAACTGGTTTTCTTAGCATCTTTTACTTTTTCCTGTTCTTCCTCTATCTACATCAAAAACCAGCTTATAGCCTGAATTTGAAGCACACTGGGAATATAAAAAGCAGCAGAGTTGCATGCTAGCAAGAAGAATCTTACTGTTTTTTCTTTATAACAGATTTGAGTAGGGTAAGGTTGCCCAGTAGTTGGGTAGTCAGTCAAGTATTACACAGACAACAAGTTTGAGGCATACAGTAGACATGTAGGCCTAGAACTGACAAAAAACACAGAAGTGACAGAGAGATGTCAGACTGAGTTGATTTACTAATCTTCACCATAATGTTTTTTTAAGGGAAACTCTTGCCCCTGAAAGAATATGCAAGCACATTTTTGTAGGAGGGAGAAATCAAATGTATGGCACGTTCAAGTGGACAAATGGGACCCAGAACAAAGCTGTGCTCAGATACACTGCAAGAGGAAAGTCTTTGCAATGCCTGTCCTGTATCAAGCAGGAATTAAAGGCACAATTGTTCAGTATCACCCTCAATGTAGTTGGAAAAATTAAGGAAATATTAGGAGTAAGACAATTGTACAAATGGTATAAATATTCCCAGTTTAAAATCTTCCATAATCAAGCTACCTATATTAGTATTGAGAGGCAGTGCACTCCATACCATGGGCACACACTCTTAGCACAATGCATCTCAACAAACATGTTACATGTTTTCATAGTTAATCTTCCATTCAGCCATTGTACTTTTAAGTGCTCTGAAAAAAGAAAGTTAATCCCATGCCCATCAAGCTGTGGCAGCTGCAACACTGAAGAGTGAGACAAAGGGACTGTTCTACAGTCTAACATGACAGAGACCTGCAACTATTTCAGCCCAATAACTACTTCTGCCATTTGAGCTCCAGTTTTTAATGGACAACAGCTTCACAATCAAAAGTGGAAGTCATACAAGTGAGAGACCTAAAAAAGTAATGTGTTGCATACAGAAGCAGACATCATTTTTAAATCCACCTTGACATCAACTTAACTGAAGGGTGTTAATCCCATGAAGTTTTGATATTCATTTCAATAGGTTTCAGTTCACAATCATAAACAAGAAACCTTTTCTGCTAGTTCCTGTTTCTGTAAGACCAATGCCCATAAAGTTCTTTGAATTTAATCTTCACAGTCCACATGAAGTTAGATGTTGGATACAAACTTAGAAACAAATGGGGTTTTTTGGTGCCCTCATCCACTCCCAGCATGTGCGCACTGGGGATACATACAAGCTAAATACTTAACATGCCAAACTAGGTCAGAAGACATCCTTACCGCATTTAACAAGATGAATATGTTATTATCTGGGTCATCTACTAATTACTGTAATAATAGCTGTCTTGAGAGCACATGTCCCCAAGTGAAGACCAAAAATACACCCATCTTAGAATGATGTCCCACTATGTGGTGAAGGAATACGTTGAGTCATGAGTGGATGTCGACACTTTCTTCACTATAAGCTTTCTAGCCTGAAACAGAGCAGCAAACTTAAAACCAAACAGAAGGCCAAGAAAAATGTTGCTGGCTTCCTACTGCAAATGCTGCATAGACAATAGATTTTTTCATACATCATTTCTTTTATGTGTCTTCATTCTGTAGTTTGTGGGTTTCCAAGAGATGAATGACAGATGTAGCAAGACAGATGCTAGACAGATGTTGCCAAGACACATGTCAGTCATTCCATTCATTGTCCAAAGTCTTTGACCAAACAGATTCAGGATGTCAGTACAAGGTGAAATTCCACTCTATATGATGTATTGTATCTTTTGCAATATCTGAAGAAAGACTCTCTGAACTCAAAAATCACTTTTACAAATTTCATTTTTCAGTCTTTAGCAGCACAGACTGTAGAAGTTAGAGAATCTAAATTTTTGCTAATAAAGATCATTCCTTCCAACATGTTTACCTCTAATGTACTGTTGTTTGCAATCTATGTGTATTGAATAATTTGGATAATCTTCACAGGAATATTTGTAACCAATATATTAGATTACACTTTTTATCTTAGTCTTTTCCCATTTTCAATATTCAACTCTTCTCTTCAATATCCTAAACACAAATGCTTTCTCTTCCCTAGTTACTACTTAAGTCTGAACATAGATTGATATGTGTAAGCAAACAACCACTTGTAAGAATCTAGTCTTTTTCAATTTATAAATTCATACAGTCACAGTTCAGGAGGAACTGAAAACAAAGCCAAAAAGATGTGGAAATGGAGAACATAAAATTCATTACACTCCTCAGCAACGTTGATATGTGGGTCAAAATAGAGAGTAAGAAACCTCCAAGCAACATCTGATCCCAAAATCTAATGAGAACAGTCTTGGAGTTTTCCCAGAGCTATAGAGGAAGAAGTTATTCTCTTTCTTCATGAAACTAGTAACTGAAAAAAGCCTAAAATATATTCACCTTGCATCAGAGTTGATTGTGCCATGAGTTCATATGTGGATGGACAAACTCAAGGACTGGGAAAAAGAGGGATAGTAGCTAACAATAGAAAAATTATTTTTATTTATTTACCTACTAGGGATATGTGAAAGGAAAAAACACCTTCTTCCAATGGATCTGATTGCATCTCACTTGTATTGCAATTTGCCTCCCTCTTGCCTCTTAATGAAGCAAAAGCTCTGTCATGCAACTCTCAAAAAAAATTAGCTATTTTTCATTGTTTATCAGACATATAATATACAATCCTGATGATAACTCAGGCTGACCCGTTAGGACTGAAGAATATAGACAGCGGTACAATAGCAACAAAACCAACTGATATAATGGAAGGACTGTCAGCAGAATTTACACCTAGGAAAGGTTTCTGACAACAAGCAAAATATCCATCTCACTGCTCACATATGACTGTCCAACAAAATTGCAGTGACATCTGGAAAAATCAGATTTTTAGGTATGCTATAAACACTGCTTAGATCAGTCAAGCCAGAACTCTGAGAATTATTTTTCTCTGATGTTTCATAAAAGCAAATATTGAGGGGAAGTCAGAGATTTTTAAACAAGTCTGCTTCAAAGTATTGAACAATAGGTCTCTCCTTTTGGCTCTTCTCTCTAATTCCTAGGCTCACAAATTTATCTGGTGAATTAATGTTGGATGTGTGAACAATAAACGCGCCAGGCCTTTTCTACTGCTTCAGTGATGCAAAGCTTAATTAGATGGTTAACTAAACATATGGCTGCTTTGCATCACTGTAGGAGCAGAAAACATATGACATGCACAGTGCCCCTAGAAATTTAAAAGTAATGTCATTGTTGGGAGTTAATCTTCCTAGATGCTAATATCAAATGGTCACTATTCTACAAAAGTGGAGAATATGACAGTTTTTTCATTATTTCCTATCTATATCAACAGTTATAAGCAGAAGAATATGTATCAGTGACTATTTTTTATTGTAGACCTATCAATGTCAGATTCAAAAAACTGAAATATACTGAGAAAAACCCAACTATTTTAGATTAGTATTTGAGTCAATTAACAACTCCAGGAACTATCGCTTTCGGAAAGGAAATTCCAACTTTGAAAACTGATGGCAACTGTTGCAAATAATGCCACAATATCATCAAATTTAAAAACAAATGAACAAAGCCTGAAAGTTTCAGGACAAAATATTTAAAGGGTGAACATTGTTCATTTACATAATGAAAAACAACATTTGTTTTTCAGTGTTCACTTTTAAGAAACTAATCACCAAGAGACAGGGTGGTTCACAAACCAGGGTGGTTCTTTAAAAAAGTATAGTGGATCCTTTCTATCGCTTGAAGTTGTAATCTGAAGGATCATGACCTTCTCTAATGTATTCATTATTTAAATTTATTCACTACATAGGTTTTATAAAAGATAATTGGTCTACTGGCAATTTACAATCAAATCTCAGTGAACATGAAATATTCAGAACTCAAGCTCTTTTGAACATTAAATTTGAATGCTTTGATTCTGTTTTTGCTCTGAAGAAAGACAAAAGTCAAAATTCTATTTCCCATTCTGATTCACTTGCCTGCAAACTTGAAATTGATGTTTATTGCTCTTCAGGTGCAGCCTCTCTCAATTACCCTTACCAGTGATGTTCCAGCCCTCATCTTTCTTTGCTAAGAAAGACACAGGATACACAAACAAAGAAAAATATGACAAAGGAGCTTAAAATTTGAATGCCTATGTATCAAAAGCTTTCTAGTCACAAAAAAAGCATCATTTGTAACATTATGGAAGCCACAGGCACATCCAGAGAACTGGAAAGACACATTACACAGAATCACAGAATGGTAGGAGTTGGAAGGGATCTCTAAAGACCATCTAGTCCAACCCCTCTGCAGAAGAAGGTCCATCTAGATCAGCTCACACAGGAACATGTCCAGGTGGGTTTTGAAAACATTCAGAGAAGACTCCACACCCTCCCTGGGCAGCCTGTGCAAGGGCTCCCTCACTCTCACAGTGAAATAGTTTTTCTTTCTGTTTAAATGGAAGTTTTTGTGTTCCATCTTCTTTCCATCAACCCTTTTCCTGTCAGATACAACAGAAAAAAAACAATGCCCCAGCCTCCTGATATTTACCATTCAGATATATATAGATAATATTAATGAGATCCCCTGGCAATCTCCTCTTCTCTAGACTAAACAGTTTCAGTTCTCACAGCCTTTTCTCATAAGGAAGATGCTTCCATACCCTGATCATCTTGGCAGCCCTGCGCTGGGCTCTCTTTTGTTCTCTGTCAGTCTTGAGCTGGGGAGTCCAGAACTGGACACAGGACTCCCAGATGAGGCCTCACCAGGGTAGAGTACAGGGGGAGCAGAATCTCCCTCAACTTGCTGGTTATACTCTTCTTGATGCATCCCAGGATGCCATTGGCCTTCTTGGCCTTGAGGGCACATTGCTGGCTCATGTTCAGTTTATTATCAATCAGCACTCCCAGGTCTCTCTCTGCAGAGCTGCTCTCCAGCAGGTCAATCCCCAGCCTGTACTGGTGCATGGGGTTGCACCTGCTCTTGTTAAACCTCATGAGGTTCCTCTCTGTCTAATGTGTAGTTTTATGAAGAATGGCCTGGATTCCACACTTTTAACATGGACTACAAAATTCAGTCCAACTTGTGTCCCTTCCTCATTAAGTTTTATTCTTCTAATTTAAAAAAAAAAAAAAAGACTGTTTCCTTTTAGCTACCTATATCAGTGCCTCCTGTGGAACTTTCTATAAAAATGTAATGACAGTAAGACACACAGGCTTCATACCAATGTTTGTTTCTGCCAAATTAGTATCATCATGTGACTTGAAGTGTGCATGATCACTCATTAGACAATGAAGAAGCTGGCAGTGAAGTCCCACACAGTATTCGACTGTCAGAGTTGAGTATTTTGTGCGATTCACTATATTTCATTTATCTTGGCACAAGTCACTTAACAAAACTGATGTATATTCCAAAGCAGAGCTAAAGGGCCTAATACACGCATTTGGCTAAGTTTCCTTATTCTCAATGGAATTCATTCATCTCAAAATACATTTTTTCCTGAATCTGTGTTATTTTTATAAGGCATGGAATACTTTTTTCCCTGTCAATAATGTCATGAAAACTAAAATAACCAGTTTCTTCTTCCTTCACTGAGCTTTATAAACCTAGGTGTTTCTTCAAGTACTGATGTTAAAAAAACCTGACTCAACTGTTTGTGTTGCTGGTCCTTAAACATTTTTTCTTAAACAGAATCACAGAATCTTAAGGATTGGAAGGGACCTCGAGAGATCATCTAGTCCAACCCCCCTGCCAGAGAAGGACCACCTAGAGTAGGTCACACAGAAACTTGTCCATATGGGTTTTCAATGTCTCCAGAGAAGGAGACTCAATAACCCATCTGGGTAGCCTGTTCCAGCGCTCTGTCACCCTCATAGTGAAGAATTTTCTCCTCATATTTCTTTGGAACCTCTTATGTTTTAGCTTTTACCCGTTGTCACTTGTCCTGTCATTGGACAGCATTGAGAAGAGACTGGTTCCATCCTCCTAACACCCGCCTTTTATGTGTTTGTAAACATTAATGACATCATCCCTCAGTCTCCTCCAAGCTAAAGAGCACCAGCTCCCTCAGCCTTTCACCATAAGGGAGATGCTCCACTCCCTTCATTGTCTTGGTGGCCCTGCACTGAACTCTCTCCAGCAGCCCCCTGTCCTTCTTGAACTGAGGGGCCCAGAACAGGGCACAATATTCCAGATGTGGTCTCATGAGGGCAGAGTAGAGGGGGATGAGAATCTCTCTGGATTTACTGCCCACACCCCTTCTAATACACCCCAGGATGCCATTGGCCTTTTTGGCCACAAGGGCATATTGCTGGGTCATAGCCATCCTGCTGCCCACCAAGACCCCAGGTCCGATTCCCCTACACTACTCTCAGAGTTCATTCCCCAACCTGTATTGGTAGCAAATTACTGAGTCTGTCTACTTACCTTAACCACCTGTACTGAAGAGCACTCTGCAAAAGATAAACTGGATTACTACCTCAACCACCAACTGTCTAAACTCTGTATCTGTCATTCTTTCAGCATTGCAGGCATTACAGAAATACTTGGGGTTTTGGAAGGGCTGGTCTAACTATTTTAAGATAAGAAAAATCTTCAAAGAAAAAAAAAGAGTGGAATACTTTTATTTTAAAATATCTTTTCAAACGTAATCCATTGAAAACAATAAGCAACTAATGATGGGACATAAAATAATGGCAATAGGCATTCTATGGTTCATCAACTAACTGTTAATTCCAAGGAACTCAACTCTCTGTTATACAAAGCTGTTATAAATAATGCAGTCCAATAGAAGAGGAGTCTAGAATAAATAGCTGATGTAAAAATTTCATAGAACAAAAAACCAAGCCCATTAGATCTTTCCTGAAAGGACCACAGACAAGACATCTCACAGACTTCAGTGTGGTTATTACTTCAGCATTTATCTGTACCTATTTCTTTCTATGACATTAGAACAAGAAATTAAAGCAAACATAAAGCAGTATCCCTCTGCAGACACTAGAAGTTTTTATCCCCTTTCAATGTCACTGTACATTTCAAACACTAATTAAAAAGTGTGTTTTTTCTTTTAAAATTACGCAGTGAATAATTGGCTTTACATAATTCTTTATTATAAAGTGGCTGCTGCCATTTCCTCTCAGTAGGAATTCATCCATGTGAAATGAAGTCTCCAATCCACATTTTAAAAATAATATTTCTCCCATTTAATGTGAAGAGATTCCCAATCATTTTGTGTACATGAAAGAGGAGTTTGAAACCTATTCCAGCTTTTCATTCTTTTTCCAATAATTAGCATTAACCTATCCCAGCTGACCTATCTTACATGTAAAATGCAGAACAGTCTGACATGAATGAACAAGTCTACCTTAGAAGAGGGTTGTACGTAATACATAAGTGAAATAGTGCTAGCTTCCTCCTTGGAAAAGCAGAGTCTGTAATAGAGACTAAGGAAAAACTTATTTCAGTGGAAATGAAAAGAAATAAATCTTATGTGGGAAAAGAGAGGATTTGTTCCTAAATTTAAAGAGTGCAGTATGAATAGCATAAGGCCACCCTGCACTGAAGAATAATAAAAACTTCAAGAATTAAGGTGTCTACTTAGAAAATCCTACATCTATATATCTTAGAAAGAAAAATGCCAGTATAAACCGGGATTTAGTCTGAAAAATGGCATTATAAGCATGAGTACAGTAATGCACCCAGGCAAAGAAGTCAAAATTCACCCCTGTCAGCAGAAGAGAGCAGGAAAAGGTTAAGATGAAAACAAAACTAAGAGCCATAGAAGCAGTCTCCCAAGTATGCAACATGACTGAACATTCAGAAGAGCAATAGGAAGTAACTCACACTATGTCATAAAAAGCAGAGCTTGTTCTGTTCTGTCAGGATAGAGACCATGGCCACCCAACTGAGGACTCTCACATTTTTACTCCATCCAGTCCCTCCATCATCACCAGTCCAGCTGTGACAAGCAACTCTTGCGTGACATTTGTGGTAAGGTACAGGGACCCTGCCAAGGACTCTGTCAAGTGGTGCAAGGACAAAATCAGCCATTTGCCTTGGGTGGGGAAAGACAGGCAGGCAATCAGCCCCCTAGGCTGGGCACAGGAGGGCAGCCTGAGTGATGGCATGAAGGGAGGTGGCAAGCTCAGCACCATTCCTTGCTGGTGGATGACTGGTAACCCAGTGATAAAACTAGCACATGGATTGAAAACAAGTGTTCTAGGATTGAGCACACATCAAGGGCAGGTGCCTGTCCAGAAATTATAAAAGATGACATGCTCTGGAAAGAATTGTAGATTTAAGTCACTTCTAGTGTTAGTATTTAGTACGTCTTTTGGTAGCTTACTCTATGTGCAGAACAGCATGACACAAAAATTGAAGACAGGAGCAAAGGATGGCTCCTTTCGAAAGGATTGACAACGTCAGAAGGGGTTTTTCCAGGTGATGTTGACTTTTTAGGTGGTATAAGACAATCAGACTTCACCTGCCGAACTGCTCTCACCTCAAGCACAGAAGTCACCAGAGAGAAGTTGACAGGTCAGAGCATTCAGGTGAAAACCCTGTGAAGGTGTTCTGTTCCCCGCTGTGAAGCTGTGCTGTGCCCCACTGCATCATGTTCTGCATTGCTTACCCAAGGCACCTATCCTTCCCCTGCCCTCCTGGGAGAAGCTCTAGCTTTTAACTAAGATTCCTGAATTGGCAGCAATTGAGGTGGGTGCATTATAAAACTGAACTGTGCAATTGCCAAAAATACTCTTTAGAGTCAAGGATAACTGTTCACAAATGTGAGCTGAACCAAGCTAATGGCCTCGGATTTGAAAACTATGAATTTAAAAAAAAAAACAAAAAACAAAAAAAAAACCCTCTTTAATTTCCACATTTCCAAAATTAAATATTATTTTATATCAAAATGACATTTTCTTCAACAATGTAGCCAAGAACCCTTTTTATGTAAGAAACACCCCAAACCAAAACCATCATCTTAAACCAACGATTTAATTTTATTTTAAACCATGTATCTTTTTTCTCTTTCATTGAGGAAAAAATTTTGAAATTATTTTTCCCTGTTTTTTCATTTAGTCATAAAATTGGTGGGGGAAAACACCAAAACATCCTTACATCACTAACAGCCTTCTAATGAAAGGCATACACTGTCTCCTTCCAGACATGTATCAGCATTGTGCCTTTCAAATTGAAACACTTGGTCCTAGAAATCCTTATTCCAGTAATGGACACAATATATTTAAAACTTGAAGCTATGGAAGTGAAGAGCTTGAAGAGGGGAATAAGTACAGAAATGGGTTACAGGTTGCTCCTAGATCAATTAAAGTGGAGCCTCGCTTTTCGCCATTGCAGATAACCTAGAAACTGAAATCAGAGAGATCTGTAGAAAACTAACTTTTGACAGGTGACTGCAGAAGGCAAAATCTATGCTTAAGACATTGGAAAAATTACAAAGAAATGCTATCATGTTTAAAAACCACTAACCACAGGATATTATCATGTGCCAAAAGGATAATGTAAAGCTTTAAACAACATGGGTCTGAAAAACGCTTTCTGTTTGCCAATGCTATCTCACTTTATCCCTCATTTAACATGTTACAACTCACGAAAAGCAAAAGCTATTTTAAGTCACAAATGAATTCTTACAAGTAAAAATATACCTACTACACACACGTATATACACATGCTCAATGACCAGCATTCCATGAACTTCCAATTTTTAACAAAGTTATGTTTTCTTGTATGTATGTTATGTGGTATTATCATGCTGTCCTCAGACTCCGAAGTGGACTGAAGTGCTCAAAAACCTCCTAGAAAAATATTTGCAGGGATTGAGAAATAACCTCAGGAAGTTAGACTGACACTCTTGGAATGCAAAGATCAAGGGTTTATTTTCACTATTTTTATTATAAACAAAGAAAGCACCGCAATTGCAGTGGCATCACTGGGGGAGGTAGAGGGAGGAGATGAGGAACAGTTGGAAAGCTGGAAAACATACAGATAATTATCTGAAAGCCCTAAGTATATTCCTTTTGTACTCATCATATCACCCTGGCAATGAATATACTCCAGATCTTTTCATGAAGAGCTTAATTTCTATCTGAATTAAGTAACATTACAAATTTTGGAGGCTGTTTAAATGCCTCTGTGTGAATTAAAATGTGAATTTCTAAACATTTCCTGTTAAAAAAAAAACACAAATAAAACCCAATCAAATTAAAAACTCAAATACCAAGAAAAACAAAAGTAAGAGGAAGAAACAAAATGAGCTTTGTTTCCCAACCATGCAAACCATTAGGAATTGTTTCATCTTATGCATTAAAAGCCCCAGCCATTGCTAGCTTGTAGAGATAAGACATTTACACCTCTACATGGGAGCTCATACAAACTGTTTCTTGTTTATGCCCCTTTTAGGAGTTCACAGCAGTCACCAAGATTATTTCACTTGATTTGATTCCTTCCCTGTTCTCTATGGCTCATTTACCAAGTCCTATACAAGACTATTCATATCCTTTGAGAAGAGCCAAAGTTAGCATTTGTAGACACAAAAGCTGCAGCCAGATAACAAAAAATGGAGTCCTTGCCACCACAATGCCAGTTCTTTCACAATCCTTCACCAATGCTCTCACTGAGGCCATCATCTAAGGCAAAGGGGTAAAACAATTTTCCATGCTGCTTCCATGTTACTGCTTTTCCCACCTCTCTCAATCTGTCAAAGACAAAATGGAGCATAGTGACAACACACCAGGGACAAATAGTCATAAGGTCAATGTCTTTGGTTCACATAGCATTCATTGTATCCCAGGTTTCCTGATACAGCCTTTCTGCTGAAAAACAATAATAAAAGTGAGAGCGTCTGAAGAAAAAATGTACATTCAGGTAAAACCAAAATACATTCCCAGAGATCTGTTGAAATCCACATTTTTTTTCTCATGGAAAAGAGCATGCAAAAAGTGGTTTTGTTTCTCAGTTATTGCTCAGTCAAGAAGATCTCAATTGTATTCCACAGGAAATCTATAAAAGCAGTTTCCTTAGCTCCAGGTAATGTTCTCTGCTAACTAAAAACTAAAACTTTCACATTACTTTGTGTGTAACTTCTGGTAAGTTATTGTCAAGCCTACTGTCAAACCACATACTTACTGTGGCTTTGTTCAGGGTAAAACTTGATTGATACATGAATGAGCTATCTATTACTGCTCCTAAAAAATCCTGATGCAGTAGAAAAAGCCAACAAAGCAGCAATAAAGAAAGGTTTAGTTACTTGCTTCATATTAAGCCTTGTCACAGTTCCTGCCATAATGCTTTTGTTCACTGTGGAGAATACCACCAACACTGATGACCACTCACAGACCATAAACCTAAACATGCACTAGAGTGTTAGAAAAAGGATAGTCCAAGCACTTTAAAAAGAAAAAAAAAGAAGAAGGGAAGNAAGGAAAGGAAAGGAAAGGAAAGGAAAGGAAAGGAAAGGAAAGGAAAGGAAAGGAAAGGAAAGGAAAGGAAAGGAAAGGAAAGGAAAGGAAAGGAAAGGAAAGGAAAGGAAAGGAAAGGAAAGGAAAGGAAAGGAAAGGAAAGGAAAGGAAAGGAAAGGAAAGGAAAGGAAAGGAAAGGAAAGGAAAGGAAAGGAAAGGAAAGGAAAGGAAAGGAAAGGAAAGGAAAGGAAAGGAAAGGAAAGGAAAGGAAAGGAAAGGAAAGGAAAGGAAAGGAAAGGAAAGGAAAGGAAAGGAAAGGAAAGGAAAGGAAAGGTCTATACAACAAAGGTTTTCTTAGGTCTTTTCCTGGTTGAGAGCTGCACTGTTTGAACAAACAGCTCTTGTGAGAAAGCATGGGCCAAGAGGCTGAGCTGTCCATGCTCACTGGGTTACCATTCCGCTCTTTCAAACACCACAGGACTGAGTCACTTGCTGACAAGGATGTTGTCCCTACCTGGACCATGACCCCTCTCCTCAGCTCCTGCCTTGCCTTCCCCCACTGAGCTGCCCTATTCCTGCCACTCTGCACACACTGGGTTATCAGATGGCCACACTTGCTGCTCTGAAATAATACAGATTCTTCATCCTACTTATCATTATAGCACTGGTCTTTGGTCTGCAAAATTTGTGGACACCAACAGTAATTTTTACCTTCCTGCTTTCAGGGGAAAACATGCTATTTTTTCTAGTGATAAGGGGAGGGGTTTTTTAAGAAGGAGAATATAACAGCTAGTTGATGGGAATTTACTATGATGGCAAGCTAAAGCAGATACCCTGGAACAATCAAAGCAAAACAGTATCAGTAGTGCTTGAAAATTTACAAATATTTTATTAGCCACTAAACCTGGAACAACAGAAACTATTAAAAACAATGGAAATTTTGAAGAGTATTTATTATTCACTTTTAAAACTGGAATTACAGAACAAGAAATTTTTCAAGTTAAATATGACAAAACCAAAAATTTTACAACAGGAACAAAATTTAATAAATCCCTAAAAACATATTATTTACATAATAGTAATACTGCTTATTTCCATTCTACCTTTAATATTAGGACTCATAATTTTTCTTACTGAGATATTGCTCTATTGAGTGAGTGTTAAAACAGCTTAGGATTACTGTCTTAAATTCATCTGTAAAATATCAAACAATCTGAAATTGTTAACACTGAACAACCCTCCAGAACACTGCTTAGCTTGTAATTTAACCTTTTTGTAGGTCAGATCTCTGCACACACATCACATACTAAAATAGACAGTATAGACCCTACTTAAGCAAAGAAAATTAAGGACACAACTACATATCCTGCACTTTTTCTGGATGTGACCAAAGAACAAAGGCTTCCAGAACATCATTCAACCATAAATTATAAAAATAGATATCTTTAATTGTGATCTGGGAATGAAATCAAATAAAAGTATTCTGGAAGGAAATTAAAGACAGTCAGATGAATTTAAAAATATGACCAGGAAACAATAAATGATATTTCATCTAGACTAAGGCTAATACTGCAGTGGATTTGTCAGAAATATTTTTTCAAAGTCAGAGAGACAGGTAAAAGTCAATAGTATTCAAAACAGACTACAGATAAGGGCAAGGATCCTGTTTTTCATGTGTTTGGTCAGAACCAAAGCAATGGGGCCTGCTGAACAATTACTAGACATTCATCAGGCTGTTGTTTTTGGGTCCTAACATGCTCTGCTCCTAGGTTTCCTCCTTTGGTTTGGTGGCTTCCAGCATCATCTCCTCCTCTGCTCTCTCTGGCAGAGTTCTTTATGTCTTGTTTAGATCAGGTTCACTGGACTGAATGCTGACTCTTCAAAAAGTCCCACTAACTTATAAATACGTGTAACCTGAATTTGATGTTAGGATGAAGCTAACAGACAGCCAAGCCACTCCAGAAGTTCAGCACTTTTCTCCTTGCTGGTTTTCTCTTTCCCTGCAACAAGCTACAAGGTTCAACTTCCTCCCTTGTCCTGATAACCAGAGCCCATCATACATCTGGTGAGCTTATTCAACTAACAGACAGAAAACTAACATAGAGGATGACAGAACAAAAAAACAATCCACAGAAATGTTGTCAGTCAAGTGCATTGAACTAGTTTAAGACAAGGATCCAACTACTGCCATATGCAGTACAAAATAAATAGTAGAAATATGTGCAGAGGACACCATAAGCATCATAGAGAACATTCTTTTACCATACCAAGGAGTTAAATTGGCTCAGCTATACCATGTAACTTCACTCCAAAGACTTTTCTGATTTACTGTTTACCTCTCCAAGGACATAAAATATACAGGCTTGCAAGGGTATTTAATGCAATACAATGACTTTTTACTTTAAATAACACTAAACAGAATTTAATAAGGTCAGGAGATAATTATGAGTAATCCTTGCTTGTTTTCTGTCACGACTTGGAGATACACTGTAAACTAAAGTTTAAGGTAATGTACATTCCCCTTGAGTGCAATCTCTCCTTTATTACCCTTCACTCTTATACACAAACTTATTTGGCAAGTTTTTCAGTCAAGTAAGTCTTGTATGTTTACGGTGTAGAGATGTACTTTTTCCCCTCTCTATCCTTTGTGTCTTGAAATTCCTGATAGTTTCTCTTACCTCCTGACCAAGCTGATTTTCCAGGTCTGCCTATTCCTTACTAGGGTAATAAAGAAGGTTTATTTGTTCTACAGTTATTTCCAAATACTGGGTTATATGACTTAGACACTCTTATCAGCCCAACTGACTCATTGCACTTCTCTAAATTGCCTCAGGGCCCCTTATTATGGATATCTCTATACTATCGTTACATTACATGTTAGTATGAGCAGCTATGGACAAGTCTCACATGGTCACTGGTGTTATCTGTGACCACTGACCTTAAAAATCCCTGAACAAGGAAGTTGTGGGTGTTGGGTATTTTGCTAAGCCCTACACAGCCCTTATGGCTGCTTTACTAATGAAAATTATTACAGAGATTCAACCCAAACAACTGACTTGATCAAGAGGCTGATATACAAAGACCAAACTACAAATACAGAATCCTGAACAGGTAGTCTGTACCTGATAGTGCCAAACACATCACAGAGAGAAATTCTGAAACGTTCAGTCCAGTCCCTTACACCTGTCAATGTAGTAGGATGGATACTCCCACTTCACCCAAGTTAAATAGTCTTATTCTGAGACTAACAAGACATCTCTCAGTCAAATATTCAAAAGCAATTTTTGTAACAATGATGCTGGGTATTGATGAATACTGAGAACAGTATCTTAGAGGAATTCTACTAGCTAGAACCTAGAAACAAAACACAAGGGGGCTGAAGTAGACTTTGTGGGATTAAACATTGTTGCACATTATTTATCTTGTTTATATGCCATTGTCCTTGTGAGCAGAATTTAGCACTGAATTCCATTCCTCCCTCCCCTTTCCCTATTCTTGAATATTTTGCTCTGCTGCAGACATTTCTTATAACCACATAATATTGTGCCATTTTATACTTGACATTTTCTTCCATCTTTAGAGGTCATGGTATACTCTTAAAGCAAATTAGTAATCTACTATAAATTATAGCAATGCTGAATTTAGTATGGTGCTTTCCTGAGAACTGCAGCTTTGTAAATTTAGGCTACAGCAGTGTAGGTTTTCTTGAAAATGGATCTCTTCTGTCTGAAAAATTAAGAACACTGAATTCTAGGGTTTTCTCTGTAATCAAATTTTCTGGTTAAAGTTAGTTTTGTATTTTGTTTTTAAGCAAGATGGAAATTATGCAAATTAAAAAAAAAACAAATAAAACATGAGGGATATAAAACATCAGACATGCAGGGAAAGAATGAAAGGATGAACGTTAATGAAAATTAAGGTAAGAGATTGTCAAATCAACCATAGAAGTTGTCCTACTGATTTCATTTCTGCAGAAGAGAGTCTGGGGTATTCAGTTAAACTACTCATATTCTGAGTATTTCACTGAACTGCAACCTGATGTAAATCTTCATCTGTTCTGTAAGTGTCAATTTCTGTCTGACTGTATAACCCCACTGTAACCCTGCTTTCTAGATCATGTCTACATTACCTACTTCTGTGTATTCTCCAGTAGATGTACTACACTACAATTCAGTTTCTGATTTTCTGCTGCCTTTTCAGTGCCATTGGGAGAACAGAAAGCTTGGTTTCACTTTGTCCACTCCTTTCATATGAGACTTCACCTCCATGAGACTTGGAAAAATCTGAGTTCAGCCATCACTTTGCAACTCTTCCAAATGTAGGCCTTATGCTGAAGGATTTTGGCTCTTTCTACAAAGTATATTATCACAGTTAGCACATAGCACTATTTTCTAATTCTATTTTTACTTTTGAAATTAAGTTCCAATAGCTTTTCAGGAAAAAGCAAGGGCCAATTTTTAAAAATATTATCTCTAATATTGTGTGCCTATATATAGATGGATGAAGCCAGACTTTCTGAAGGAACCAGGACACATTTATGCACCTAAATGAAGGTCATATTTCCAGAAATAATATGCAGCTGGAAGCTCTCACCACACTCAACAGGCTAAGCTCTTGGAAACCTGAGGATATGTTTAAACACCTAAACAAGAGTTGAATTCTTCCAAAAATCTGGTCCCAGTTGTGAATAATAACATGTCCCAAATACCTGTTCACTGGGAACTGATTTTTAAAAGCTGACTACCTACAACTCCCATTGACTGTGAAACTCTGTCTTCTCTGAAAACCAATGTCTTAGTCGCCTTGTAGGAGATTGAAACCATACTTTTTAATTTAAAAATATACATCTCTCTTGCAGCAGCATGGGATTTAGTTCATTAACGTTTTTAAGAATCAAACAACACAATGTAGAAATTACAAAGGATGTACTAAAATTTACTAATAGTGAGCCATACTAAAAAATTAGCCATACTTTCTGGGTTCCTAAGGGTTCATTTAAGGTAAAACAATTTTGTCAGTGAAAATATCACTATATTATTAAAAAAAAAAAAAAAGAGTGAAGAGGAGAGCCTGTGTGTGAAAATTTTCAGGTGAGTATGATCATGAATCCCTTTATACATACCCTAAGTATTTCATAACTTTGAAACCCTCTATTTTTTCAACAAAGACATCAATAAAAAAAATAAGTAACAGTTTACACAGGATTGATCTTAAAAAGCACAAACATCAACCGCACTTCTGTGTTGACACTTCATAGCTTATTTTCCAAATACTTTAGTTCCCACTCTCATAGAATTAACATTTTCTTCAGTTGTCACTGTGTCACAATGATGAAGTTATAGAACAAGGATGTTTTCACTGCTCACTTAACACGAAGTTTTCCTCAACTTAGCTTGTGCTAAAATAGCCACAAAACTGAAAAGTATGTTTCCTATCCATGCTGCTGCTTTCAAACTCAAGCCCTACAATGACTACTTATTTGTTTTGATTAAATAGGATTACATCTAGCTTTTCTCTTGGGGTCATCCTAAAGTACGTACATGAACATTTTTATAACAACACAGAGAAAAAAGCTATTTTGTGCTGAGCTCTAACTAACATCTATTCTTTCTTGTTCCTCCCTTTCCATTCTCTGCTTCTCGTTCTTCCTAATCACTTTCTCCTTTCCTGCTGAGTCCTACTCTTGAAGGACTCCACAGTGTCTTTTCTGTAAGTTCCATTTTCTTTCTTTTTCCACATCTCCTGAAGCACATTACTTTTAAAGTAACTCTACATTTATCACACAGTAATAGTTGTCCTTCTTTCATTATTTTGCTAAAATCTAACCTAGTCAGCCACATCTCTCAAAATTACTGTACTGATTTTATCTGAATGAAGACTGCAACAGCAACAGTAAAGTCAATTACGTTCTAAAATTGCATTATTGCATAAGCACTGTTCAAGTATTTTCAGATATTTCTTCCTATTTCAAAAACAAATATTCCTGAGAAAAACTTTTTTTTTTAATAGAAGTTGTTCTTTTTCGCTTATTCTTCAATTCTTTTCTTTCTTCAATAGTAGAGTGGAAAAATGAAAAAAAAAAGTTAAAAAAATGAAGTATTTTTTTTTAAAAAAATTCAGACACCAGCTAAGCCAAAAGTTTCTGGCAATTACAGTGTTTCTGGACAAAATATAGCCCGTTGTTGAATTAATTATTATTCGGCAACTCTATTTCAACTTCAAAACATAATTTCTTTCTGGAAGTTTTTTTAGCTTAATCTGTCAACACAAAAGGCTCAGGCTTTGAAGGTGAACAACTAACTCAAAACTATTGCACCGTGTAATGCTTCATAAGCCACAGCTTCACCCACCAGACATTCCTGTAGCTATTGCAACTGCTCCACTATGCATCTTTTCCTATGGCAATACTGCACAGTTTTATCCAAAGATTGCATCTCCTAAACCAGCTATTTGGATGGCCTAAGGCCATCCCTTGCAGATTAATCTCCATTTTCTAAAAATTCTCTTCATTCAACAATTAATACACACTCGTGTTCTTGTTCAGTGTGTGCAGGTGTCATTCTCTTGCACTTTTTACAAAATATTTAGCTACCACTTTTTCAACATGTTGGATAATGGAAGAATCAAAGACAAGGAGTTGATCCTTCATTTTACTGTGAAGACAAAAATTGACTAAGAGCAAATTTTTCATTTCTAGATGCATATTTTCCCAAACAAATTCTTTAAATGGTATTTTCAGACTCAGTTTCTAGATAATTGATCTATTTATACGAAGTAGAAATATAACTATGAAATATGCTTTAAAATAAATAATTTCTTCATTCTATCAAATCTGGAGGTCAAAACCAGATCATGGTTTTCAAAATCTTGCACCTTTTTATTCTTTTTACAGTAAGTTCTCATCTTCATTAATCATTCATTTGGAAAGAAATAAAATGCCTTAGTAAAACAGAATGAGAACAACGGAAGTTAAAGAAGGAAAAGATTTGCATTGAGTCATATAGTCTACCCCTGCAGATGTAGGATAGTTCCCTACAGAGCATTTCTAGTAAAAATGGAAAACTGCAACTTTCCAATTGATTCCAAAAGGGAAATGTTCAAGGGTTCTTAGAGAGGAGCTTGAGCTACATCAGTTTCCAACAGACATTACGTTCCAGGAAGAGTTATATTTTTTTTAAAAAAACTGCATTTTAACAGTTGGAAGAAAAAGCACAGGCCCATCAGATGAAGCAGCTGCAGTTGGGTGAGAGGTAGAGGAATGCTGAGCCAGCAGGGTGGATGTTAAGCTGCTGATGGCTGAATATGTAGTGCTATATTGAAACCCCTTATTCCTATCTGGATCATGGAAGGGAGAATGGAAACATGGCTCTGACCCATTCAACCCAAGGCAGGCTGTGATGGCTGGGCAGCAAGACATTTTTCTCCTTGGCAAGAAGTTTAAAGGTTTCTTCCTTTTCTGTTCCATTCAAAGCTAAAAAATTCTGATAAATGAAAACATTACTATAAATGGATGCATTGGTTTTAGTTAATAAACACTTCATCAGCTCACTTTGAAAACTGGCTTTTCCACTTCAAACTGGTATTTCTGTTATCATCAGTTTGTATGTCCAAAGGAAAAATGTAATTTCAATCCTCTAGTATTGATTATTTTTTTCATTCAGAAAGAGTATACTTAAAAACACAGCTTTTATCAGATGCTGTTTAAAACTAGACATTCATAGAATCATAAACAACTTTGATTTCCCAGGGGAAAAATCCTTCCTTTGAAACTCCACTGAACGGGCCCGTCTCTGTCAATTCCCTGCTTTGTGTACATAGATGTAGCGCAATTGGAGAAGTAGTCTCTCAGCTGGCATTATACCTATAGCACCAGCACAGGCCACACACAAACAAAATTAGATATCTAAGCCATACACATTCTGAGCTTAAGCTCACCATCATTGCAAGCTCTCCAAAACAGGAATGTGGCTGTTCTGAGAGTTGCTTCTCTCAGGCACAGCCAAATAACCTTCATGGGCAAAGTCTGTAGGGAAGCAACCATAATGATGTTTACAGCAAGAGCAATACAGACACAGCCTTAGATGTTAAATGAACTCTGTTACAGTGGTGTACCCCCTAAGCTTAATTCCTGTTATTCTCAAGGTTTGAACTAGCCTTTAAGGAATCAACAAGCAGTTCCTGAAAGATATCTTCCCTCTGTATGCAAAGACAGGAAAAATCCAGTCATGATGTTTCCATAAAATACAGATAACATAATATATGGAGTAAGATTAGGAATTAAAAGAGCATCATGTCTATGGAAGGTTATTTTATTATTTATTCTCATTGTAATAATGCCCAAAGCTCTGAATAACAATCAGAACTCTCCTTAACCAGGTGCTTTATAAATATAGAGAAGGATCTGAACCCAACTGTAAAACTTTACAATTCAATGAAAAGCATTCTCAAAGCCCAGCACTTCTCCATCATGGTTGAAATTTGTGTACTGTGTAACACTTCCACACCAGAAAATAATACATTTTCTTTCTTAAATCAAAATGAAAAGCATTAGGATATTAACTCAAGGGCCAATGAGTTGATGTATACCCAGTATAGAAAGACATTAAATGAACCCATGAATTCTTTATCTTCTATTTATGGAAAAGCCATTTTAAAGTTCTTTATTCTGTTCACTCAAAATGACCACACTGCTTGAGACTTCATGTTAACTCTCTTCCCTCATCAGGTCAATCACTTGCTATTATTCTCTGATGTTTATCTTAGATATTCCATATATTGCTCTTAATTCTATCAGGTAACAATGAACATTTTTACACCACTGCACAGTGTATTTGATGCATCAAAACGCCTATCATTGCAGTTTAATTACACAGCAGAAACGGCTCGTATTTATCAGTTCAGCATATGTGTACAAAACATCTCCCTAACAACTTGTGTATTTATCATAACATTTTTCTACCCTTTGGGTAAATTGGGCATTTAAAACATTAAGATAAAAAAAGAAAATAGCCATAGCTTAGGAAGAATAGTTTTGCAATTGAAGTGAAAAACTTGGATTTAAAAGATATAGGAGAAACTGGCTGGTTGCAGAGAAATGCAGAGGGTTTTCTCACATATTACCATAACAGAAAATAAAAAAGTTAAACAAATATTTCACTACAATAGTTAAATAAATATTCAATACTTAATGAAAGCAATAAATAATAGATTGCAATTGTCAACCTAAAACCTCTGCAGTTTCAAAGGCAGAATAGTACTTATTCAAACACACTCCACTGTGCACACAGACTAAGTGAGGGCCTTTTGTTTTTAAAATAAACCAAAAAAATCCTCAGATTTTTTGTTCTTCTAGAGTCTGGTGTAAGCAGATGAAACCTATCATGGTTATCATTATGTTCTGAACTGTCTAATTTGAAAATAATTCAAAAGTCAAGGTCCTACAATACTTTATGACCTCCTTTTCTCTTTCTCTGAAATATTCTTGGATTGATTTAAAAGAGAACTACACATATGGTCTACTGGATTAAACAGAGAGGTAGGAAGGCCAGATTATTACCAAAATAATTTGTATTTCCTTTTGCATTGGCTTTATATAACATGAGCTGTAAGCAAATGAGACTTCTTAGAAATTTGTAGTCAGCTATACNAGCCTGGGTCAGCTGTCCCAGCGATGGTCCCTCCCAAGATCGTGCCCACCCACCGCTGTTGGTGAAGGTGGGGGAAGGAATGCTGGAGGGACAGCCTTGATGTTATGCGAGCAGTAGTCATAATATTGATATCAACAACAAGTACAGCACTGCAAGAGCTACTGTGGAAAATCACTACCATCCCAGACCCACTACACTGGTTTAAAGAACAGTCTATGAAAAGAGATTTTAAATTAATCAGAGAATTAAAAGTATGACCAAAAACTAGAGGTGAAGGAACTGAAATTACAAAGACCTTGACATGCAACTGGAATGCAATTCTTCCTACAGCATCCACTTCACTTGCTGTACTTCATATGGAAGTTAGGATTTCAAATTCTAATTTTAATCACATGATCAACCAAAATAGATCTTTTCTTTAGCTGGTCTCTTAAAATAGACAGCAGTGAAGACAACTACTCATAATCACAATACCTCTGCACTTGAAACAACACTATTAAAAAGAAGTAGCACTGTTCATTTGATGATATCGATACTACTTTAAGAAGTTTCTACATAGGATCACATATTATTTATCCTAGAAGCAGAACCATTTTAAAAGGTGCATGTTCTGCAATATTCATAGCAAAGCCAATCTTTCACCCATGAAAAACAATTACTAAGACCATTCCATAATTACCTACTAAAAGACTTCTTGCGTTTTCACCTTTTAATAGCCAGTTTTGTCTGTCTGGAGACAAAGTGCCAATGTGATAGAATATTTCAGCTTCCATGTTTTGAAGGATATTTAAAACTTCATCCTCAGTCATCACCCTGATAAATGTAAAGAAAAATTATTGAAACTGGTTCAAGAAAAGTTTTCGTTCCTCAGTAGAAAGTGAAATTCAGGAAGTGCTTTTGTGTATCCCAGTAAGACCTTGACAATAACATGTGACCTCCATCCTCAACCCAGCAAGTCTGACTTGCATTTAATTGGTCTGCCTGTAAAACTATGAAAAAAATCTTTTTGTGTACTCTAAAATAAAATCTATATATTTCATACAGCTGGGAAACAACATCTACTATTCAGAGCTGTTGGCAGCACAACAGAGCACTTTCCTTGTTAAACTCTCTGAAACCATCCCTTTTTTTTCCAGACCTGCTTTTAGGTGCACCAAAGAAGCCAAAAATATAAAAGTCAACAAGAAGAGAGCATAATCACTGGAAAATCAAAGGATATAAATAATTTTTAGTAGAAGCATAACATTAGTGGAAATCCTAAGAATCTTTTGGATTTGTTGGGTCCGGGGAGTAAAGAAAGCACCTATCAGAAAAAATACTGACCAGTCTGACTGAAATGAAATTCTCATGTATATCCTGCCCTTCTTTTTTTCTTTTGACTTACAGACCTCCCTCAGTATCAAGCTACTGTCCATAAATCCACATTAACAGCACTTTTATGAGATAAATCTCAGTACTTCTAAGAACACATTTTATTTTTAAAAATCTAAGTTTTTCAATATATGATCAAATAAACATTCCAAGATGAGGAATTTGCACAGGAAAATACAGATGCTTTCTAATCAATAATTCATATGTCTCTCAGTGTGAGTGCCCACGACAGTTTTAGCATGCTCTCAAAATGTGGCCTTTTTTTGTTTTTGGAAAATAGAATAGGTTAAGGTATCTATATTACAGAATAATTCGGCCAACAAATCTATGCCAGGAGACTCTCTCATTGAGATACAACATTCTGGAACAGCTACACTAGTCACATAAATATATAAACAAAGGTAACAACAGGATTTATTTCACCACCAAGAAAACTACCCAAGGCATTTTGCTGATAACAAGATCTTAGTATTAGGGAGGGGAGGAGGACATGATCTTCACAGTTTCCAGTTAATATACCTAAAACTAGTAAAATGTATAGCAGAGGCTGAGCCTGAACTGGGTACCAGCATTGTCACTGAAAACTTGGGAAAACATTGCCGTGTTCAAAGAGGGAAAAAGGTTATTTGAAAGATGTACATCTTGATAATGAATGTAGACTTTACATTCATCCCACACTGATCCAACAATAAAACGCCTGATGTTTCAAACTTCTCCAGTTTATAGGACTGAAAATAGCAGCACTGATGTCTTGGCATAGACATATCTTGGCAGATCTTTGCCGACTGACATCTATAGGCATGGACTTACTCTCCCAAAGCCTCCCAATAACAGAAGCCTATGCCACAGAGCATTTCAGGCAGCAGCAGCTTAGCTTGCCCAAGGCCTCTTCTCTGTGGCACATGCAGAGCTAAACCTTCCGAGGATCTGATGCTACTGCATCTAAAGAGTGCATTCTGGTGAGGCAGTCCTCTTTGGCCTCACCTTCCTCTTCAGCCCTTTTTGTTCCTCTTTTCATCAGCAATACTTCAAATAACATGACTCATAAAATCAAAGAGGACAGGAAGAGGATATCAAGAAACTCTCTGAAGAGTTAAAAACTGTTCCTAAACTGATCATTAGAATATCCTCATTCTCTAACTTCAGCTTTTGCTAGGTCTTCATCTGAAATCAAACAAAAAATAGATAGTTTAGAGGTGTCCTGTATAGAAAATACATTTAGAAGTGGTGTATGTCATGGGTAAATTAAACCTGGTTTTATTCTTCCAAATATCTTTAGATGCAGTGATAACTAGCTGGAGAAAAGGGTAATTGAAAGTATATGTATCTATAGTTCTCAAAAGCATTTTGTTCTTGTGTATTAGCTTTCTTTTTCTGCATTCTATATAAACTCTTCAAGGCAGCTGATTTTCCACTGTGTGTCTGGAACAATTCACACACATTAGCAGAGTTAGTCTTTGTGGTGTTATTGTAATGTAGAAAAAAATACAATATTATAATCATATTAATGTTTTAATGTATCACAAGAACTCTTCACCTGTACAACAGTGATATAAAAAATTTTACCACTGCGCCATGACCTTGTGTGTGGTTTGCAGAACCTATTCTGAAAAAGTCACAAAGGAAGGTAAATGATTAGGCACTAAGACTAGTCTAGAGAGTAGTCCTGCATGCAAGCACGGCCAAGATGTAAGACCATTTTGAACCTTTAAAATTGCTCACAACTCAAATGATGCTGGCAGTAGAAAGACAGGCTTAAAAGAGAGCTTTTATATTGCTTAGTGACAAGGACAACTTTCTGACACAAGTTTTCTTATTGTCTTTAACTTAAATACATAGAAATAAAATGGTAACAGTAATGATAAAACTAGCAAGCTCGTTTTTCTTTAATCCTGAGTAGAAAAAATAGCATTCCCTTAAGTACTGTTTTGGTAGGCAATGAACTGGTGCTAAAATCGCCCCCTCTAGTTTTTCTCTGTATGTTATTTGGTCCTGACCAGTGTTAAATGGCAAAGCACTAGTGTTTATGTGGTATTATGCCTGCAGGTATTGTTGTGAATTGAAGGCTTTTCTGTCAGACTTCTGCAACTGTATGATAGTTACATGATGCAGAAATACACACTTCTGAACACTAATTAAAAACAAATCCTTGAAGTACATATTCCATTTGCTTCAGAGTATCAATAAAACCAGATGTTACAGCCAGATGTCAAAGAACTATTTTTCATAAGCCACAGCTTATAGCCATGTAGCCTCCATTTATCATCTCAGATGGGAACACTTAATGTGACAGCAAACATTTTGGTTAATAGCCAATTTCAACATTAGCACTTGTTTTTGAAACTTTATGTAAAGACATGTGATAAAAGTGTCTATAACGAAAATTCTGCTATTTCAGTTCTGTACCTCTGCATTTACAAATCATGTCTCTCTGTGCATAAACTGCAAATGTTTTCTACACATGTGAATGTCTGTAGGAGTATGTCCCACTTACAAAGGCATATATCTTTATACATGCAAGCACATATAAAATGTGTCCACAAACAGACAGATATTGCTGCCTAGAAGCAGTGCTCTTCTTTCAAGAAATTCATCTTAAGGTAACTGACAATAAAAGGTCTTTGGCTCTATGTTTCTTGAACATTATAAATGTTTGTTGATTTCAGTGGATAGTTTTGGTAAAAATAAAATATTGCTACATAGCCTAAACAGAAAGTTAGACCTAGAACTCTCAAGGCAACCTATATTTAGCAACACAAATCCTGTCTTCATATATGCCTCTTGCATTTGTGGGTAAAATCTATGCCAGATCTTCAGCTGCTGTTAGGCTGAGGTAAATTCATTGTCTTAAACACCATATTCACATTTATTTTATATTAGACAGAAAAAAAACCAATCAATTTTGGAGTCAGAAATAGTGAGGAAGGAATTGATGCTGGCATATCTTGCACATCTTCCAAGAGATATCAGTCTGTCCTGACTTTAGGTCTAGAGGTTAATAGTCTCACTGCAAGACTTCCTTTGAGAAGAAATGGACAAGCATATCAAGTTATGTGACAAATTTGTGAAAAGAGCAAATTCATTTTAATTTTGACTAAAGCCAGGATTTGATTCTCCAGATAGTGAGAACAGACAAGTACACTATTTCAAGTATGACATTTCAGGTTCAAATTATTTTATCCAGATAGCAAAACACATTTTCTGGCTGTAGATCACACATATTCAAATCTAGAGGTTAATTTTAGAATAAAGTCCTTCAGAAGAAAAATCATGATGATGTTAATGTAGCCCTATCACAAACACATGCTATATTGTGCTGTCTACAATTGTGGAAAATTAAGGAATGGGAATTTTGATTGTTACAATTCACAAATCAAAGAATGTAACAAACTAATGCAGAAAAGGACTGAAGAGGGACATAAAGTATTACATATCAAATAACTCCTACAAATGGGAAATGGAGATGAATCATAACACACCTGTAATTCTTCATTGAGAGGCACGGCCAGATCACAGACTGTAACTGCTAATAGGAAAACCAGAGTCACTTAACTGCAGATTAACACATGAATCATGGCCAACATCTTTCCTTTCATGTTGACATAGAAGAAATGTACATGCCTGCTGTACTTCACTGTTAACAGGAGCTTCAGAACACTTAAAAAGAAAAAAAAATGCATTCAAAATTTTTCTTCCTAGCCTTACCCATGAAGAATTAGTCATAGTTTCATTGTGAAGGAAGTTGTGAGTGGAAAAAACACTTTTTTCCTAAAAAATCTGAAATAATTAATATAATTTTTTTAAAAAGTTGAGGAATATCAGCAGTTTGCTTGGTTTCCTGATAGTTTGCTTAGTCAGCCAGAAATAAGAATCCCTAAGCTTCTTTCAGGTTCACAGCTTTAAGTCAGAGGAACCTGGAATCAAATTGCCCAGGACTATTGTGGTCCTTAATCTGGGACTGTTTTGCCATACAGATTGCCTTGATGTTGGTGGCATTAGGTCATATAAAGTCTAGGTCATAAACCTGCAGAAAGTCTGAAGCCCGTAAGCATCCTGACTGGAGGAATGAACATCTGTGTTACCTCTTTGACAAAGTTTAGAGCCAGAAACACAGAAACCCCGGAGGTAACCAATGCTCAAAGAGCCTTCCCAGTTCTGAGATGATGAAGATGGGAGCATTAAGACTTCTGCTGGAAAATGTGTGTTTTCATTGTTATTATGATGGCTTCAAACCTCTTTTCCAGGTTGTTTTGTGTTGGATTTTTTTTTCTGGTCTCAGAGAATGGAAATCCGGCTTTTCAGAAGCAGTGGAGGGTCAGTGCTTAGTATGGGAGTGCTGAGTAGTATGCAAGCAAAACAAAATTGAATATATTATTTGAGAAAGCAGATCAGAACTTACTCTTGACTTTTCTTTCCAATTTTGGAAGAAAACCAATACGAGAACATCAAAGTTATTCATATCCTAAAAATTCTGATTTTTTAATATCCTGTAGTAGTTAAGTCAGCACAAGACTTTCAGGCAAGTCTCAGTTCCTTTCTTGATTTTGGATGCCTGTATCCAAATACAATGTAAAGAGACCAAATTGAGGACTGAGTTTTCCATACTTACAAAATAAGGTTCTAACACAGGGAAATGCCTGTATACAGTAAATATAACTTATGGCTTCTGTAGCTGTGGTCTGGCAAAAGTCTTTCAGAGTTCTTGTATTTGCTCTATGTTAGAGGAGTAGTGTTCTGCAATTTAATTAACATGTTAACAAATGGATCCCAAATGCAAAGGCAGTAAGAATGTAATATTCTACCTTTTCATATATATTGTGCCTGTTGAACAGCTCTAACATTTAGATCATTAGCCACAAGAAGTTGTTTTTCCAGTCACTGACATCCATGTTTTTACTTCAGCAGCCATAACACTCCTAATGTCTAAATGAGTTTGCTTTCCCAGAGTGTCTGGGAAATGGTTTTGCTAATCTCAGTCTACAAACTCATTACCAAACTGAATTCCAGCATCTCGTCTAGTGTCTAGCCAGAATATCAAGTTTCAGGCACCTTTCAATACTCCTTATTTATGTAATTCTTTATTAAACCTGCATTTTACAGACTTTTTTTACTACTTGGGCATATTAAGTTACAAGGTTCTGGATAATTGGAAAAGATTCAGCAACAGCTCCAGAGGTACCAAAGATCTGGGATGGAAGTGTAGAATAATTTACAGAGCAGTGATATACACAATGCTGGCAGTGGAACAGTTTGATGTTGCTGCAATTCACGTGCTGCTGCTGTGTGCTTTCCATTCGGCACAGGAAGGTACGTTACATTCCTTCCCATCTCATGTTAGTCTAGGAATTTATTTCTAAAGAATAGCTGTTTCAAGAGTAATATCAAATTACCACAGCAAGATGACCTACACAGCAGCTAAATAATTAGATTTATGAAGTACTGCAGACATTTGAAACACTGTGCAGACGTTAACTCACTAAAACTTCACCATCCTTTCAAATGCAGGCAGGCAGAAGGGAATACAGTAGAAGTACAGCCAATGTTGCAGCAGCCAAAAGAGTCTACCAGGTACAAAAACACAGAGACAGACTCTTCTCAGCAGACAAGAGGGCAACGAACCCAAGTCACAAGGGGGCAAAAAAGTAATAATTATTATTAGGTATCAGGGGAAAAAAAACACATCTCTTACAGAAAGGGACACACACTAGAAGAAATTGCTTTGCTAAGAAATCTCATTCCTTGGAGCTATTCAAAACTAATTTAGAGAAGGCCTCGGCAACCTTAACTGACTTCTGAATTGCATATAACCACAAAGTCAGCTCCACTTTGACTGGGCTTGGACCAGACAACTTCCTGTGGTCTCTGCCAGCCCACATTACCCAATCTCACTTTGCATCCAGTATTCAGGATTCCACAATTTGTAAACAGATAAGGGAAGTCTCTGCTATGGAACATGGAGCCACCTTTTCAGTAGCAGGCAAGAGAAGCAAGACACCAGGCTGAGCAAGGCAGAAGTAACTTCAGCAGCACACCCCAGATTTCTTTTTCTGTTTTAGTGTTTGCTTTATCCTCTCCTACTTTAAAGAAAGACTGCATGCACTAAAATCACAAATATTATTATTCTAATTTTGTCTCCTCAAACAATGATTTTCATGCACTTCTGAAGGGTAATAACTCCCCTGCAAAGTGAAGACAATCAAAAGCTGCTGATATGCATGGTCCAGGAAGCCTGCCATACTCCATTCTAAGCTCACCACAGTAGATAGGGTATTTTTCAAAAGTTGCAGACTTTTGAAAATAAATAGTTGCCAGTTAAGTGTTTAACCTGTGCAAAAGTTCTAAGCTGGGGTGTTCTGTGTTTTCTTTTTGCTCCTTCAAAAACTCATTTTGATATAAATTTTAGAAAATTTCAAATTACTTACTGAAAGACTGAATAAGTGCAAGTACCATAAAGAATACCATATACAATAATGCAACTGCATTCAATTCTACTGCTGCAGTAGAATTAACAATTCCAATCAGGCATTCTCCCTACAATTCATGAGAAAGTTAAAATTGCATTTAAACTGTAGAAGAAGTTTTAACCATATCAACTAACCCTCCTAACGAAACTAATCTTACTAAGCTAAGCAGTCAAGGTTTCTGTCACACTAATGTCTATACAAGCCTCACAAAGAAGAATTCCTAAATATTTAAAAATTGAAATAAACACATCACTTCTTTCTCATCCTTCCCAGCTTCTGGAAGAAGTTGTACCATTTCAAGACATTTCAGGTATCTTCTTTGGTTCTAACAGTGTTTCATGAGTTAGTTGTGCATTAGTTCAAGAGTAACTTACATAAAGAAAATTAAATTGAATACAGTAATGTAAACTAAGCTGCAGAGTGAAAAAAAAATCCATAAATTCTCACTTATACACAGAGACAGAATTCAGAAAATTATTACCACTTCTAATTATGAAAAGTAAACAGTTGGCATGTAAAGTTGTTAGTAAGTGACCAAAAGTATACACAGATCTCTTATTTAAATTTATTTCAGCCTGGAAATGGGCTCATGGAATGAAGCACATAACTAATTGATTTATACACTCTAATTTGTTTATTTCAGTGAGAACATACACATTTCATACACTGCTGAAAGACTTGGCAATGAGATTAACTGTGACATGTCTGATGTTTCTTTCTTGAGTATTTTATCATTGTCTTTTTATTATTGTTTTTTTTTTTTTCTAGTGGATACATGAAATATGCAAAAGTTCCTGTTGTAAAACAGATAAACAAGCAGAGGAATTTGATTTTCCTTGACTCTATTGCAAAGTAAAAGAAAACAAAATTTCAACTCTCAGAGTTATATATGACTGTATTTTTTAAAACTACATTTACTACAGAATATGTATGTGAGATTTTAGGTCAAGTAACATTTAATTCATCTACTTCTCTTTCTGCCATACAGATCCACTTTATTTTCCCCTGACACTTCTCAAGCTTTCTTTACACTTGGAGCAGCATCTCTTAAGGAGCTGGAGGGACTATTCCAACTTGAAACACACTCTATTACAAAAATTGTCGCTATCTGAAAACTACTTCATAAACAATTAAAAATATATAACCTGCAATCTTAATTAATCTAATTTCAAAAGTAAACATTGAGTAGGTTACTTAACACTGGATGCTGGATGAGATACTCAAACAATTCATATTTTAAAGATTAAACCTTAGTAGAGGTGTATTTGTATACTTATGTACAACCAGCTCTCTACATTATGTCAAAAAACAAGCTCACTAACATTTCCTAACATGTTTAATTAGTTGAATGAAAAAACCTCAAGAATTTCAGTTTTTGTCACCTTTTGCATTGATATGACTCTACTTAGTTACCTTTTACTTCCTTTTTACCATGTAGATGTTTTTATAAAAATACAAAAATTGTCAGCCCTTTGCTATGCCATATTTTTTTTCCACTGTGAAGTAAAAAATATAGTTGATATAGACAACATTTTTCAAACAAACAGGAAACCAGAATCATCCTGTGTAAAGCCAAATGAAATCAGCAGAAGAATGAAGAATGACCAGCTGTCAGTGAGTGAAGTTTTGCTATGGCATGTTATCAGAACCAAACTATTCAACTCAAAGGAGTTAATCCCAATTCATGTCAATATAATTGAGAACAGACACTGGCTTGTCTGAGTTTCCGTGATTTCACAACTCATTGGCTCAAATGGCATTACTTTGCAAGATTTTTTTAGAATAAAACTATTTATGGATTAATATATTACTAAAATTGTACTATTGTTTGCTGGTCACTAAGTCACTGTTATCAAATTACATTAAGTACTGCAGTTTTATGGTTTTCTGTATATTTTCTTTTCCTAAAAGTAAATTTTCAAAATTCCACCAATTTAGGAGCAAAACCTTTACATTATTTTCTTTATTTCTTTCTTACTATTGTAGGTTTGTGTTAGTAATATCTGCTTTGTATGTAACCCCAAGGATACTTCAGTCTTACTTTCATTTTACTAGTATTTGGGAAAACATACTACATTTTGAAGTTTATGAAAAGAAACGTGATGGTATGTTAACATCATTGTATATGCCTAAAGACTAGGGAGTAAACAAACAATTTAAATTGCAATCCAACTGTAAATATAAGTCTTTCTTGGTGCAGCCTGCCAGAGTAATTTTTGCCCTGCATATATGTATGTATTTGAAACTCCAAAGGAAAAGCACTAAAAAAACCCCACTGTGAAGATTCAACAAGCCTGGAGAGAAGCACAATTTTTTTTAACATAATCTAATTTCAGAAATCCTACAAAGCTAGAAATCATCCAATTTAGTGTCTGCATAATCCTTGTTTTATATTATTTTCAAAGTTAAGTATCTAAACAGAATCTAATCATCAATTTGTATCTGTCAAATTCTCCCCTGGATTATAAAATGTAGACCCTGGGATGAACTGCTCCAGCAGGTTCCCATTGCCCTCTGTAGAATACTGTGACGAAACACAAAATCTAAGGCAGATTGTACCTATGCCACAAACCAGAAGAGACAATCAAAGCATATAGTCTAACTTCCTTATAGACAGATCCTCAATTCTACCCAAATAGATAAACATTGAATTTAGCATCTTGTTACTAACAAGAGAGAAGCTAGTGTGTTGTCTGCAATGTGGGATACTGACAGCAAAAGAAGGAAGCTGATTCGCTAAATAGGGAATTAAAAGCGTTATCTTTCAGGAAGAATACAATCCTGAATAAATACTTAAAATTGGTTCAGAAGCTTTGTTAGAGACTATAGGTAATAATCCTTCAAGGAGACTTACCCAAGTAATGTGTCTGATTTATTATGATACAACTCCCAATTTATTTGGGCTTTTTGTAAAGAAGAAATTAATCAGCTGGATTCTTAGAACTGGCTAAAGAATGTATAAAGACTGGTTAATGTGAATTAGCACTCAATTGTTAAATGATTTCTTTCAAAATGTACAAGAATTATGCTTAAACTTTTAGATCTACGGGGTTTTGATTTTCACAAAGTACGAGTAAAGAAAGTAAAATATTGTCTTAACAAAATGCATATAAAATTCTCAAGCAGACCACAACCAAAGCAAATGCCCAAACCCAATCTAAAGTGCCCTCAGCTTTACAAGATGGAAAGCATGGCTCTCCCTTGCTGAACCCTGGTGATCAAATGACATTCACAACTCAGATGTCCCAAGGCACACAATGGAGCACTTGAAGTTGCCAGTAATCAGTACCCTCCCAGTCTCCAGCAATACCTTTTATAAATTGCAGCCTCACATTATGATGGTTCTGAGCATTTGTTCTGAGCAGACATGTCATTAACCACGACCTTTTCCAAAATTTCAGTGCAACCATAGAAAACTAGATTATTTTTTCCTTCAGAAATGGGCTTTCATCACATACCTGTGACCTGTTCTTGACTTCCTCGCACAATTTGGTTATGCCTCTCTAAAAGGGGCCACACACTTTCTGTTGTGGTTGCATTTCAAATGCTGGCATGAAGAGCATGCTGGGAGCTACTGGCTGAGAGGAGCTTGAAAGCAAAGATAGAGAGAGCTAGAGGAAGTGAGCGGGGCTCACGTGTGACTTTTCCACACACTTTCATAAAACTTTTAGGCCAGGTGAGACAGTATGGGAACTCTCAAATGACACATGATCCATTTTCATTATCCTCATATATCTATGGCAAATATAATTCATATTGGACTTGCTGGGGAAAAAGCATCATATTCAAACCCAAACAAGATGTAATACATTTCACAGTGCTCTTTTTTACAGCTCTATTGTTATATTGTGTTATTTTAGATAGAATTAATATAAGAAGTAGCCAGGATGACATCTGCATTAGTAAATACATGCAGCACCTATGGATTTACTCTTCAATTAAAACGAGAACCTTTCTGTCATTTGTACGGAGTGAGGTAAAGGACATTTTTCCTGTCTGCATAAGCTTTGGTACACCAGTTTTCTCCCTAAAGAGTACATAATAGCTACATTTAAGTAAATCAGGTCAACGTGTCCCACTGCAGTCTAATTTTTCTTTATAGCTATTTAAAACCTATTATAGGTTAACATTAACATTCAGACTGCTTCCTGCACAGTCTGATTTTGGTAGATGATAAACTTAATAGCATTTAGTGACAGGCAGCAAATGAGAAGCTGGGGGAAGGGGAAATTTCAACTCAAACAGCAGCCTACAACATTTACAGCAGTTTAATAATATCAATAAAAACGCAGATCTACTGTAAAATGCCTGTGGTGGCAATTACTCTAGTTTGTTTACTTTGGCTACAGCCACCAGAGAGAAGGATCTATTCTGCTTACCAAGCATCACCTCTTCTTTTCCAGTTATTCACATCCCACGTCTGGACCAGGAGAAAAATAACTGGGGGTGTGGATCAGGAAAGTATAGAGGTCCTAGAAGCACCAAGCTGAGGATATGCAATAAAATACCTATCATTAGGTGCAAAGGCACTTTAAACAGCATTTCAGCAAACACCAGTCTAATCAAAAATCCCAGTTGGACAGGCTTGATCTATATCCAGGCTTTCCATGGTTTCATGTGGAAATAACAGCAACAACAGAGTCTTAATTTGCAAAAACTTGTCACATTTATGATTATGTTTCCAGAATATTTTTTATTCATATAGTTTTGGAAAAATGCAACTTGCATTCTATATCAGAAATTCACAGCTGCCTAGCCCTGTTTCTCTTGGAAGGCTAGAAGCAGCTTGAGGATTACTTCATGGTGACAAGCAGTACATGAGAAAAACTTGATTATTTGAAAGAGGGATTAATTGTGTTTTACATTTCTTTAAGTTGGAAAGAGCTTTGGGAAGACACAATACAATATGACCCAATTAAAGAATATAAATGGTGCTTAAATGTTTCTAAGCTGTCTGTGGGCCTTCCTGTCCTGGGGTGTATTTGGTACAGCCTATGTTGTATGGAGTAAAGTGAAGAAACTTCAACGGTAAGAAATTATGGACTTTGGGATTTACTCTGGCTGAGAGTTTCCATATAGATAGGGATAACCAGGAGAATTTTTTAAATGTCTGCATGTCTCCTTGATCAAATCTAGCCACTTTCCTTGTGTGTGTAGGGAGGTGTCACAGCAGACACTGCCATTTCCTGGCCAAAGAAGTCGGACAAGTAGGTGTCAATGTGTACTCACTAATAGAGCAGCATAAAGCAATCCAGTCCTTCTGTATTTGACCATCTCTCTCCTAGTTCAAACAGCTAAAAAACAGCTAGAAGTATAGATTTTTCCTATGCCTTTCTGTGAAAGAACAACAAAAAAGGTCCTGCAGCCGATTTTAAATTTCTAAAAATATCTCCTGCAAAATAAACACCTATCACAATGTTGTCTTTGCAACATATCTCGAACATTTTTTCCATTCCAAAGTATGCAACATCAAGATGAGCCCATGAGATGGCAAGAAACCAAGCTAGGCAGCCCTGTGAAGGGAGAGATGTTAGGCTGTGTGTCCAGCAGAGCTCCTCTGAGTTCACAGTTATATGGCTATATGGCTTGTCCAGCTGCAACATATCTACACTCCATGACATCAGAAATTAATTAAATGCACACATAATGACATGAATGAGGCAAAATTCAATTGTGCCAGTTTAATTCTTAACCAAGACAACACTTGAGACTCAAAAGGTCAGAAAAAAAGAATTTCAGGGAATACCAACAGCCTAAGGGTCATGATAATTCATGACATCAGCAAAGATATGTACCATGTATGCCACTCCTTCTTCCCACTCTCAATGCATGCATCAGTTCCAGAACAGTCACTCCAGAAGACTGCAGACACTTAGAAGTACAGCTGTCTCTCCTGTCTCCCTGATAACCCCTTGGAAAATGGTATGGCTTAGCATAAAGTAGAGAAAATCTTGGAATCTAGTCTAAATTAGGATCTAGAGAAATCTTCAGTCATCCCTAAAATATGGAGGGGCACAAATGTGCTGTAAAAGCACATTACACTCCATCTCCCTTGGATTCAACAAGAGCTAAGTCCCAAACCAAACAGCTGGAGAAGAACATGATTGCTTGGAAAAGGAAGACAATGTTACAAGTCAACCCTCATATGCTGAACCACAGATGAGAGCAATACCAAAAAAAGCTCCCATGCAGGTGGCACGTAGAGAAACTCTATAAAATGGCCACCAGGACAGAGGCTTGCTACCTGCCAGCTAACACGAAATGACTGAATGTTGGCTGAACACTCAGCCACAGATTGTTTTACTGACTGTGACGGGCAGCCAGCATCAGCTGAGATAGTTTGGCAGAGGAAACCTCCATGGAGGACAAGCTGAAAAAAGGGGCAAATATTCTACTCCTTCTTAAAATAAGTTGCTGTTTTCTTTTCAAAGTTTCAGACTCTTTGGATATAATTAAATTTGAAGAAGGGAATGAGGAGTAAGTAAAATTCTTGGACAAAGGGCTAGTTTTTTCAGCTCTACTGGGACTGCAAGCAATGCATGAAAGGCAATGTCAGGTGCTGAAGTAAAACAGTGTGTACTTTAACAGTAACAAGAGAAGTATGAACAAGAGAGATGATATATCTATTTTAGGAATGTAATTGTTTTATAGAAAACACATCAACCACAGTATTCTTCTAACCTTGCTCTTTATTACTCTGTGCTTGGTGCCATGTAAATTCCTTAATCAGGGAAACCAAAGGTTGCATCTGATAATATAAATATTTGTTCCACATCAATTTTTAGAGTTCTTAATGTTTATATAAATATTGCTTACTCAACACTGGCTCTGTGAATAATTAGGGAGCTGTGCCCTTAACTACCCTGTGCAGGCCACCTGCAACACAGTTCTCAGCTCAGCGAAGCAGAGGAGCTTCTGGAAGCCACTAGTTAACTAGCACCTCCAAAACTTGGCAGTAGACTGCCAAGGAGCTTGCCATGGAAAGAGAGACTGTTACTGGTTTTTAACTGAAGAATCAACTCATCTGTAGAGTAAAATAAGCAGACCATTTTACATGTACAGAATTCATGCCTACCCAGGCAAAGAGAGATAAACAGCACCAGGCCAACTTCTTAACTGACTGTTAGTCTGCAAGTTATTTAACAAATTTATGAGAGCTAAAACAGCATCTTCCTTCAGAAATCAACTTACTAAAGATCTATAGTTCTTGTCTTTCATAATCATGTTAAACAGAAATAAAAAAAGTATTTTACCACAGTCTTGTGGTTTCTGGCAAAAACTAACACAAAATGATTAAAGCCTTTTTTTTAAGTTTCCCCTCAAAACTTGCCTTCTGCATACCCATATTCATTACACTCCTCACTGCCACGCTCAAGTGCCATGCATAGACTTCACATTTTACTAACAACAAAAACAGAAAAATGCCAGGCTGGATTCTTCTGTGAATGGCTCAAATGATTTCTACTTAAGTCATGCCAAGAACAAACTGAGAAATTCACCTCCCATGAGAAGAACCGGACCTAGACTTTGCATTTTAATAATTGGAATGGAACGTGGAAAACAAGTAAAAGAGGTTGTGACACTCTGAAGCAGAGCGAAAGCTACGATAGAGCTATGTACTTCATAACCTGTAATATTTGATGCTCCATCACGCCCAAGAACATGATAACACTAAGATCTGAAACTATTTTTGATTCTCAGCAGTAGGTAAACTGCTACAATGGGTCCTGTCAGAAACAAGTCTCTGTATCTCAACATCACCACACTGATCTCTGAGTTTCCCAAGACCCACAGCTTTGAAAGGCCTCTACACACAAAGACTGATGTAACACTTCTTCCTACAGTATTAGCAAATAGTGTTTGCGTATGCACTTGCCCAGATACAATGCTGAGCCAAACACGGAAGTCATAAATGAGACAGATCATCAGATGTAACACATTTTATTACTGAATAATCACACATAATTTGGCAGCGTGTTTTCCAGGATCAGACATGGTCTGCTGAAATGAATAAGTATCTGTGTAGAACAACATATTATTTTTCAAGAAGTTTTTACAAAAAAAAAAAAAAACAACCACAAAACACAAATGCTTTCCTCCCAACAAAACCCCACAAATGAAAAATCCACCACCAAAATCAAAGCATAGCCTCACACAGTTCATGCCCTTAGCAATGATAGTTTGTAAAAATTCAGCAGTGTTCATTTTGAGAGTTTGCCAGAAAAACATTATGTATGCAAAATGTAAAGATAGAATCTTTTCTTTACTTCATAGTGCCTTCTTCAAGAATCCTTCATGGTATTCAAGGGTCATAACTTGCCTGCTGAGGTACGCTGGAGTTGGCCACTACTTAAAGCTGCTACTATTCCAAGACCAATGACCCCTCTCATACTTTTGCCTTCAGCTCTCTATTGGGAAAAGCACTCTGCATCAGTCCTTTCTTGTGTCCAATCTTAAGTAACACTAGACTCTTCCAAATTTAGCATACTTTTTGGTATCAACTCATGCTAGACTGAGTGAGCTGACATTACAGCACAATAAATGATGCGGATCTCAGATTCAACAGTTCTCTGATAACAGAGGGGAAAATATAACATCTCATAGGCTAAATGATTCAGACAGTTATTCTCCTTAGCTCAGCTTTAAGACAAAGCAGCATTCAACATCAGAATTCGCAAAGCACCCCGAAATGAGGCTAGATGTAATATGTTAATAAATACTCTCTTCTATTTGGCCAATTTTATTTACTAGCTTTCTGTATCTTTAGCTGTTAATATGATTTCTGTTACTGTGGTTGCTTACAAATCTTAATAAAAGGTGGTAAAGATTTTTTTTTCCTAAGGTGAACTGTTTGTTTTCAAGAAAATAATGTTTGTGAGTGAGTTGAAATTAAAGGCTGGGACAGTTCGGTTTACTGAACAGGAAGGGAAGGGTGTCATCTTCTCCCATAGGCACAGACTGCCAGCACAGCGGCCCTTGGGAAATCAGCTCTGCAGGCAGCCATGTCCCACTGACCACTGGAGCCCCAGCTACTGAGCAAAACCCAACAGATAGGACAGGCTGGGGATGTGATGACAGCTTCTGTATTTTGTTACATATTCTCACAAGTACCAGAACTAACTTACTATACTATACTTATTTGCTATAGGACTATTTTCCCTGTCTGCTCTGAGACATTTAGGACACTGCAATTTGATATAACATTATAGTTAAAAGGGGAACAGTAGAGATTTCTAGAGCTGTAACATTTTCTAGATGCAGCAGACTTTTAAGAGCCACCCACATCACAGGCGTGAAGGTGTCATCAGTTTTCATCTGTTGTGTACTCCCTTATTAATTGAACTTCATTCTCTACTAGAGTCTGGATAAGCAAAGAAGAGAAAAAAATGCTCCCTCCTCATTCAGCAAGCTTTTTTTAACCCGTTCTCTCCCCTCAAAAAAGTCAAGAGATCTAGAAATTTTATGTTATAAATACCTGAAGCCCTTCTAGTTCTTCCCACACATCATCTATCAAGTATGATCTTGCAAAAAATAACCTAAAAATGAAGAGGTATTTAAATGTGAAGCACGTCTCCTTTTGGATTTGCATGCAGTACATGAGGCATAGGTGAAAGCTAACATCAGTGTATTAGAGTATTTAGTAGTCAAACAGTTTTTCAGTAATGCTGTTAAAAATTGTTACAGACTAAAGCCTAACATACAACTGACTAACACTTTACTTTCAAAATTGCTTCAAGGTTTGAAGAATCTAAATATTGTAAAGAAATAAACTAGTAATAAAAGCTCCAAATCACCAAATAAAGTCAGCATGAAAAATTCAACAAAAATACAAGTCAGTCTCCTTTCTTATAACCTCATGACAGAGATAATTTCATCTCTTCCATTATATTTTTTAAAGAACACCAGTATGAAAATGAGATTTTTAGTGAAAAATTGTAACACAATACTCCTATGCAGTAGAAGCCTCAGTGACCATTTTGCAAGAATGTCTTGTAACTTGTCTCATATATTCACACAGATCCTGATATGGCTGGTGTCCATAACAAATAGCATGTAACCAATGTTCACTTTGCAGTAAGCCCAGACTACATACAAACTTCTGGTTCTCTGGGTGTAATTTGGGCAGCAGCTTTGGTTATTGCTACATCTCCTCTCAAGCCATTGTCTTGGGACACAAATAAAAACATACAACTATGAAGACCTTGATCGAAGACAACAAAAAGAAAAACGAAACATTACATGTAACAGCGCCATCTGGTGACCTCTAATAAAAAGAGTCATCTTCCTCGTTTTCCTATTTAAAACGTTCAAAAATTCTTCCCATATCTTCCCACTCTGTTTTTTCCAGTCCCAGTTGCCTAAGGAACTAAAATCTCTAGAAGATCCACCAATGAAGCAGGAAAAGAAACTGCAGTGATGGCTGGGTCAGGAACTGCAGTAACACTTTTTCTTTCCAGTCTTAGATTTCCAGTAGAAGGACACTGAAATGGCTCCAAGAAAAAGAGCACTCAGCTTTTCCTAGGGGATCATATTTAGAAAGCAGCAAAACATCATCCCAGTCACAATTTTGTCTCTTGTCAAGAGATATGACCAAAAAAAAGCATGGACAGTACACTTCAAAGTGCCTGTCAGGTGAAATATTACCCCTTTTTGGAGCATGCTTTAGATACCATGATGACAAATTTCCTACCATATCATTTACTAGTCAAAACAAGACTTCATTATCAAGATTCCTGCAAAATTACCTTAGCTTGCAAAATGCAAGGTGTTTTATGCTTTCATACACCATCAATGACAACACACAGATAATAAAAACCTTGTTCCAACTCCCCAGTGTCTGTTTTTTTCCATGTGCACCACAAAAAGAGAATAATAACTGCAAAGAAAACAACTGAAGATATTAAAAACTTAAGAGAAACCTACAGGGTAATGGGGGCAATAGCTATTGTTTTGACTACAAAATCTACTCAACTACACATTGTGTACAAACATGGAAATGTATAACTTTTTTTTTTTTTAATTATA
>WBNH01009959.1:14174-27437 GCA_013401255.1 Urocolius indicus | reverse complement strand
TTCCTCTGTGCCCAACTCTCAACCTGTCCTGATCTCAGTTACTGGCAGCTCAGCCTCTGGGGAATCAGCCAGTGCTCCCAGTTTGGTGCCAGCAGGGAACTGAGGGTCCCTCTGTCCCCTCACCCAGGTGGTTGATGAAGGTGTTGAAATGCTTTGGGTGACTTTATTGAATGCTTTGGGGTTTTTCATTCAGGTTTTTCTTCTCCTTTTCCTTTCCCCCAGGGAATTTGCCACCTGCCCACTGCAGAGCCCATTCACCATGCTCCTGCTCCAAGAACCCGACCAGAGCAGCACGGTGCTTCCCATCCATTCACAGAGCCCTAATCCCCAGGCTTGGAGCCAACAGGAGATGCCTCAGATCTGTCTCATTTCACAAAACAAAAGCAAGGAAATGGAAAAGAAGAGGCAGAGAGGGAAGCCTGACCTCAGTGTGTGTCAGCTCTGGCCTCCCAGCTGCAGCAGATGGCTGCAAAGGGGATGAACAACACGCTCCCATCATTAAAGGAAGAGGGAAAAGAGATCTGACATGAGGAGAGATCCTTCTGCCAAGGCAGCAGCTTCAATCAGGACAAGGTAAAAGCCCATTTGGGCCAAGGAATCGGTTTGGAGATGAACCAGACAGCCTCAGAACCACGGTGCAAGCCACACAAGCTCTGGGCTCCCAACCCTACCTATCAAACATCTCAGGCAAGTAGTGACGAAATGACAGGGTCCCATCCATTTGTAATGCTCCAGATTCCTTTCCCTGATGGCACCTTCTGCCTCAAAAATTTCCCGGGTAACAATTTATCCTCAGTACTTTTACATTACATCGAAATTACAAGAGGAGGGATTGTAAGGATCCTCTGGGCCAGAAGTGCCCATTTCACTAATGAGTTATTTCCTACTGATTGCTTCAGGGCTGCTGGAAGAGGCTTTTTCAAGTCAGAGCCATGGCAGGGAGTTGATACCAGCCTGGGTTAGACACTGTGGCCTGGCAGCTACTCTTTAAAACTCACTGCTTTTTCCTCCCCTTCCCACTCAGGGCCATCCCTCCACCTTTATCTCCCCCACCATGCTGTGTCCCTGATAGGCTGAACAGTGAGCACCAAGCTGCTGTCCCTCAAAGCAACCTCCTGCTCCTCAGCTACATCCATTTGCATCACTACTTTAACGGGGCCCGTGGTAACAGGATGAGGGGAGGATGGTTTTGAACTAAAAGAGGGGAGATTCAGCTGAGATCTAAGGAAGGGTGGTGAAACACTGACCCAGAGTTGCTGCATCCCTGGAAGTGTTCAAAGGCAGGTTGGATGGAGCTGGCAGCAGCCTGGGCTGCTGGAAGATGTCCCTGCCCATGGCAGGAGTGGAATAGGATGAGATTTGGGGGTCTCTTCTCATCTCTTGATGATTCTAAGATGTCCTTGCTCATGGCAGGAGGGGTTGGACTAGATGACCTTTAAAGGTCCCTTCCATCCAATCACTCCTGAATCTATGGTTACCCCACACAACATGATCCCATGACCTCACACTGTAAGGAGCAGCTCAGCAGCTCTTGTGAGCCTGGAGTTTCATTTCATGGCAATACCACGGGGCTGCTCTGGCCTTGCTTTTTTTTCCACTGTGATCAGGCATAAAAAACCCCATCCCACCAGTGTAAGCACAGCTATCACAGCTTTTTTTCAGCTCATTTCTTCCTCTGGGAAGCATCAGGTGGCACTGTCAGTGCTTTCAAACACAGGGAGGTCCGTTTACCTCACCTTCTGCAGCAGGATTCCTCCCACCTTTCCCTTCTCTCAGAGCAGCTCCTGCTGTGCTGCACACTTCAGGACATTGCCATTTGCTTTGCCAGGTTTTGCCAGCATTCATTTCCATCAGGCTCTGGTTAGGCCAAACAACTTATTACTGCTCCAAGGTGAGTCTTGAACTAAGGGCTCGAAACCACCGTTGTTGCTTCCAGTTGTCTTCAGCTCAGCAGACAACCTGGAGCAAGTCACTCTCAATCAAGTCTCCATTTCCCAAACTACACAACTGGGAAAACCCTGACCTACTTGGCAGCAGCAGCCAGAGCCTCTGCTCTTTTTTTTTTCTTCCCCCCTACCCTCCCCTCCTCCTTTTTAATGATTTAAACCAACCCAAATGTGAGAGCTGGGAAATGCACAAAGTCATTAACAGAGTACGAGGGAGACAGCTTGCAAGCCAGTTCTCAGTACTTGCCCTGTAATCCAAAAATCCCCTCCTCTATCCATGTGCCAAAAGCCTAAACAAACAAACTCCACACTGAGCTTTTCAGGTGAGGAGAGGGGCTGCAGCACCCAGCAGCAAAAGCAGCATCAACATCGACCAGCCAACGTGGCACAAACAGACAGGACACTGGTTGTTTTCTTAGATGAAGGTCACAGACCCTGAATTGAAACGTGCTGGGAAATGCAGATGGAGCCTCATCCCACCTCATCACATGGGCTTTCACATCCCAAACTTGCTGGAGTGTCCAGACCCCATTGAGTGTGATAAATGNACGGGATATAAGAGGATGGGATGGAATAGGGTAGGATTGGATATGATAGAATGGATTGGATAATATACAATAGGATGGCTAGGATGGACAGGATAAGATAGGATAAGATGGACAGACTGGACCTGTATGGAACTATCACAAGTGCAATGGGCTGCCTCAGGGGAAGAAAACAGACAGACCTCAAAGCTGCTGCTTTTTGGTCCTTCCTAAACCCTTGAGGGGAAGCAGGGGAAGAAAGAGTAGGATAGGATAGGATAGGATAGGATAGGATAGGATAGGATAGGATAGGGTGGGATGGGATGGGATGGGATGGGGAGAACGGGATATAAGAGGATGGGATGGAATAGGGTAGGATTGGATATGATAGAATGGATTGGATAATATACAATAGGATGGCTAGGATGGACAGGATAAGATAGGATAAGATGGATAGGATAGGATAGGATAGGATAGGATAGGATAGGATAGGATAGAATGAATTGGGTAATATACAATAGGATGGCCAGGATAGGATAGGATAGGATAGGATGGATAGGAAAGGGTAGGATGGGATGGGATAGGATGGAGAGAATAGGATAGAAGAGGATGGGATGGGATAGAAAGGATAGGAAAGGATGGGATGAGATAGGATAGGATGGATAGCAAAGGGTAGGATGGGATGGGATGGGATAGGATGGAGAGAATGGGATAGAAGAGGATGGGATGGGATAGAAAGGATAGGAAACGATGGGATGAGATAGGATAGGATGGATAGCAAAAGGTAGGATAGGATGGGATGGAATAGGATAGGATAGGATAGGATAGGATAGGATGGCATAGGGTAGGATTGGATAGGATAGGATGGATTGGGCAATAGGATGGATAGGATGGGATAGAATGGATAGGAAAGGGTGGGATGGGATGAGATGGGATGGGAAAGGATGGGATGAGATAGGATAGATAGGAACAGATGGGATGGGATGGGATGAGATGGGATAGGATAGGATAGGATAGCATATTTTCACTTGGAAGGGACCTACAAGGATCATCTAGTGCAAATAAATCACAACTAAAGAGCAGCAGTGAATCTGTGTATAGTGGAGCCTGTTCCTATCATCATGGCACAGGACTTCATGAGGGTCTGCTGCTCTTTCATCAAAAGCAGAGCTAAACTTGAGTGTCCTCTGCACTGACATTTAGCTTTGCTCCATCTTATCTGCCACCACAGGCAGTGGCTGAGGCTTGCAGGCTGCTGTTGCTACCTCTCTCCCTTGTCCCACACACTGGGATGCTCCAGCCCTCCACTGGCCATGTGAAAAGGCTCCTCTCCTGTTGCAGAAAGGGCTGTTTGTTCCCACATAGAGCTGGATCCTCTGCTTAGAGCCTGGGCCAGACAAAGGCTGAGCTGGTCAGCAGTGCCCACGTAAAGGCTGTGACAGCCTGACCTTGTTCTGCACACTGACACTTCCAGGGGAGAAAAAAAACCCAACCAAAAGCAAGTGGGAGGATTTCAGGCATCCAGCTCCAACTCACATTCAACTCCCTCCATCCTTCTGGAAAACACAGAAGCTCTGGGGCCAAGGTTTGTCAACACCTACTGCAGTGGATGTGGGACTTGCTGAAGAGGAATGGACTTGTGGAAGTGAATTTGGAGAGAGCTTTAGTGCCTGAGCTTTGCCCAGAAGAGGTTCTGCATCTGCTTCTGACAGTTCAGTCACCTCTAAAATAACATTATCCCCTAAAGCACAAGAGACCATGAGAGACAGACCTAAAATCTTCTGGCTGAAGGTCAGAGGAATGGTCCAGAGTCTCTATGATTGCCCCATGAGTTGAAACTCAAGGAGCTGAGGGCCAGGGGATGCAAATCCCAGGCCAGGCTGCCCAGATTCACCAAGCCCCTCAAAAAAAGTCATCTGCCATCTGATTTACCCATCTTGCCCCATTCTGCTGAAGGCTACAAGCTCCACAGTGGAGCTGGGAAGGAATTCCCAGCCTCACCTCAACCCCTATCACCTTAAACCAGCAAAGCAGGGAAGATTTCACAGAATGACAGACCCCACGGCCTCTCTGGGCAGCCTGGGCCAGTTGCACTCCTGCCATGGGCTGGGACACCTTCCAGCAGCCCAGGCTGCTCCCAGCCCCATCCAACCTGCCCTTGAGCACTGCCAGGGCGGGGGCAGCCACAGCCTCTCTGGGCATCCTGTGCCAGGACCTCCCCATCCTCCCAGGGCACAGCTTCTGCCTCACATCCCAGCTCAGTCAGTTTGGAGCCATCACTCCTTGTCCTGTCCCTGCAAGCTCTTGGACAAAGTCTCTCCTCATGTTTCTTGTTGGCTCTTTAAGGACTGGAGACTGTTGGAAGGTGTCCTGGAGCCTTCTTCAGGCTGAGCAGCCCCAACTCTCAGCTGCCCCCCAGCAGAGGGGCTCCAGCCCTCACAGCATCTTCACGCAGCTTTTCTCTCAGGTGCTTCTACCACAGCCAGCAGGATAAAAAGAATGGGCCAGGACCCCAGCTACTCCACAAATAAACCTGCTGCTCTTTGAGTGATTTTTTTGGGGGGGGAGGGAGGAGGTTTTAATAGAGACATTTGCCACAATCTTAACTTCAGCTGTCAAGCTCCAAACTCCCTGACACGTCTGTAATTAGCTGCAGACAGCTGACTTACAGCTCTCAAGAACGGTGCTATATTTGCTCCCAAGGCCTGCCTCCTGCATTCCTGCTGAGTGTTATTCATTCTCAAGCACTACCCTTCACCCTGGAAGCTTCAAGCCAAGCAGGCACCAAAACCATTCTGCACCATGCAGGATGGGGTCAGCACTTTGCAGCTTCCTGGGCTGTTTTCTTTCAGCTCTCTGAGCACGCAACAGACAGACAACAGGATCCAAATCTCAACCCTGCCCAGGCCAAGGGCTGCACCCTGTGATTAGTTGAGAGGAGGAAAGCAGCTTCTCAGGAGGTACTTGATTGCCACATTCTCCATGGAGAAGAGCAGGGTGTTGGTGCAGCACCTCTGTTTATCCCCGTGGAGCAGGCAGCGGTGCACTGACCACCCCTCTCCCTTCCCAGCTGCAATTAAGAGGTGTTGCATCACTAAAGGGACAGGTTTGCATGCAGAGCTGATGCTCAGTGTTGTACCTGCATGAGACCTCATTTGTACAGATAAGCAGGATGGGGTTACTTCTTGCCTCTCCTCTGTGTGAATGTCACAGTGTCAGCAAAGGGAGGGATGTGGGGGGGGGATCATCAAATGGGTTGGGAGAGACCTTTGAAGGTCATCTGATCCACCCCATCTGCCATGAGCAGGGACATCTTCACCTGGATCAGGTTGTTCACAGCCTCATCCAACCTGACCTTCAATGTTTCCAGGGATAGGGCATCGACCACCTCTCTGGGTAACCTGGGCCAATGTCTCACCACTCAGTAAAAGCCAGTTTCTTCTTGATGTCCAACCTAATTCTGCCCTCTGCCAGTTTCAAACCACAGGTCCTGTCACCTGGCCTGGGCAAAAAAGTCTATCTCCATCTTACATGCCTCATATACATTGAAAAACCACAATAAAGTCTCCTGGAGCTTTCTCTTCTCCAGGCTGAGCATCCCCAACTCTCAGCTGTCTCACAGCAGAGGGGCTCCAGCCCTCACATCATCTCTGTGGCCTCCTCTGCAACAGCTCTATGTCCTCCTTGGCCTGAGGACCCCAGAGCTGGATGCTCAGGGAGGGTGGGTCTCATGAGAACAGAGCAGAGGGGAAAAATCCCCTCCCTCGACCTGTTGGGGATGCAAACCCTCGACCCTACCACCCAGGTGACAACAGATACAGCTGGAGCCACATCTAGCCAGGGATATATCACCAAGGAATCAAACCCTGGGGGAGTCTCAGTGCTTGGTGTTATTTGCAGAGGAAACATGAGGCCAAGAACAGGCAATAAATCAAGCCTAGTGTTTTATTTCTATCAGTCCTTACTAAGTGTCCAGGGTCATAACGATGACCCACTTAGCTGTGGGCTGAAAATACTGAAGCACAGCTGAGTCTGCACCTGAATCCTCGTGACCTTGCTCCCATCTAAGCCATTCATTTAGCTCACTCACACTCACTTCACACTTCTACTCGATTGCCAGAGAAGAGATTTGCTTTCAAACCCCAAAGCACTCAGCACAGATTTGGGTCAGAGATACACCCAAGGTCCTTCTGCTCTCCAGGTACAGCCATTACCCAGCTGGCCAACAGCCATGTGAGTAACCTGCACCTTCCTCCCCTGTGCAAACAAGAGCCACTGCTGGAACAGGCCAGCAGCAACCACAGAGAGAGACAGCAAAGAAAAGGGAAACCAGGAAAACCAAGTGAACTTTGTGATATGAGACACACTGGGTATGAACATAGAGATCCCCCCTGCACTTGCACAATGGCAACTACACAAGATTTGACTTGCTGGTGGCACAAGGAAGCGTGGCCAGAGCTGGGCACTGAGCTGGGCAATGAAGGGGCTGGAGCACAAGTGCTGTGAGGAGCAGCTGAGGGAATGGGGGTGTTGAGCCTGGACAAGAGGAGCCTGAGGGCACACAGGAGCTCTCTGCAGCTCCCTCACAGGAGTGATGAGGGGGTCAAGTCTCTGCTTCTGAGCGACAAGTGACAGGACGAGAGGAAACAGCCTCAAGTTGCACCAGGGGAAGTTTTGGCTGGAGATAAGGGACAATTTCTTCCCCAAAGGGCTGTCCAGCACTGTCCCAGGCTGCCCAGGGCTGTGGTGGAGTTCTCATCCCTGGTGTGAGGTGGGGGTCAGTCTCTGCTCCCCAGCAATAAATGACAGGCCAAGAGGAAAGGGGCTCAGGGTGCCGCAGGGGAGGTTGAAGCAGGAGCTGAGGCAGAACTGTTTCCCTGAGAGGGGTGTCAGCCCCTGTGCCAGGCTGCCCAGGGAGCTGGGGCAGTGCCCAGCCCTGGAGGGATCCCAGAGCCGTGGGGCTGAGGTGCTGAGGGCTGTGGGTCAGTGGTAGCTGTGGCACTGTGAGGGGTCAGGCCTTGGAATTGAGCTTAAGGGTATTTTTCCAGCCTCAATGATTGCTTCCAAAGCTTTTATATCATGATTTTAATGGTGGCCATGAACATTCTTAAGAGAATTCAAAGATCCGATCCCACGTTTTGAGATGGGGATTTCCTCCACCAGCCTGACAACACTCTGTAGCCACAGCCTGTGCCTCACACTTCCAGCAGGCCTCAAGCAAGGGATCTTGATCCTGAAGCAGCTTACACCCTTGGTGTAACATGTCTGAGGCATGAAAATACGAGTGAGAGCTGTTCTGAACAACTTCTTCCTTCTCTCCACACCATGTAGAGCGCAGGATGGGACGTGGCAGGGGTCAGGGAGCACTGGGCCACCCAAATGCAGAGGATTTCCTTCGTGCCCTTTACATGACACGTGTCAGGCTTTGGTGCTGTGGAGCATCATTCCTTGCAGCAAGCCTTAGGAGAAGCTGTAGTCACACATGGCACAGCCCACGAGGGAAACAGTTTCTTATTCACATCCCCAACAGCCTCACTGAAGTCTAGCTTTTAAGTTTGATTGTCCAAAAATGCATCATACTCTAATTCCACGGGGGTTGGATTCTCCATGGCTGAGTTTACCAGCTCCATAACTTCATTTCCAGTTCAGCAGCAGGAATTAGACACGTCCCCTGTGCTATATGCAAGGAATCAGAGGGACACAACTGATGGAAACTGGGTTCTGGGAAGGTATGAAGTGTGGGCAGCAAGGCCAGGGAGCTTGTGCTGCCCCTCTGCTCTGCCAGAGCTGCTGAGGTCTCAGCTAGAGTCCTGTGGCCAGAGCTGGGCTGCCCAGCTCAGGACAGACAGGGAAATGCTGCAGAGAGGCCAGTGCAGGGCTGCCAAGGTGCTGAGGGGCTGCAACATGTGTGTGAGGAGCAAAGGCTGCAGCCCTGGGGCTGTTCAGCCTGGAGAAGAGAAGCCTGAGCTCAGGGGCACCTCAGGCACACTCACAAGTCCCTAAAGGCTGGGTGTCAGGAGGATGGGGTCACACTTTGTTGTGTGGTGCCCAGAGCCAGGACAAGGAGTGATGGGCAAAAGCTGAAACACAAGTTCCACATGGAGCCAAGGAGCAAGTCCTTTGGTGCTGAGGGGAGGGAGCCCTGGCCCAGGCTGCCCAGGGAGGGTGTGGAGGATCCTACTCAGGAGGTTTCCAACCCCCACTGGACACATTCCTGTGCCCCCTGAGCCAGGGGCAGCTGCTGGAGTAGGGGCTGGGGCTGCAGCAGCTCTGGGGGTCCCTGCACACCCCTCACCATGCTGTGAACCTGTGAATCTGTGGGGTTTAGACTAACCCAAAGAGTGAGCAGTAGGTGTGAGGAACCCCAAGGCTGTTCTGTGAGTCACTTTGAGCAGCCTGCAGCCAGCAGCCAGCCCCCACAGCAGGGCCAGCAGGTTATCATTGAACCTCCATCCAATATTGTGAATCTTGGGCTTTTTTTCCCCCCCCCCTCGGATTTGCCATTTCTGCATGCTGAGGAAAGCTTCATTGGATGAGACAAAGAGGGAGGGAGCTGTGCCAGCCACGCTCCTGGCACACAGCCCACACGCTCTGGTTCCTCACTGGTACACAACAGCATCTATTGTCCAAGAGCTACACTGACATCAGGCTTTAATATTGAGGTGGGATGGTTCCTCTCTAGATTAACAAAGCCAGCAAGCAGCTCAGACTCCAGGCTAGCCAAGCAAGCAGCACATTTCCAAAAGACAGGGCTGTTCTCAGCAAAAACTGAGTGGTTTGGGTCGACTTCAGCACCCAAAGACAGCTGACAACTGAGGCATTCCCCTGCCCAGAGCAGGAAAACCTCCTCAGTGGCACTTGTGACCACTGCAAGGTGGTCAAGGGACCCTCCTCTGGTATTTCAACAGGTCCTGATGCCATCAGGGACTGAAATAACTACTGAGAAGGTTTGTGCTATCCTGATTTCTCTCTCTGGCTTTGGTCTGGCAGAGTAATTACAGGTATTGTGCAAACACCTAATCCTTACATGAACTCCACTCCAGCTTTGGTTTCCTTCAGAGCTTGGGGGTGCCTCTCAAGGAATGCTCCCTGCTAGGGCAATCAGCAGAGGAGCCCTGGCATCCCTTTGTGCCAGCCATGCTGAGACCTAGACAAGCACTCAGAGAAAAAACAAAGCCAAGCTGATGCCACTGAGCTATGGGCTGCTCATTGTGATCTGGTGCATCATCTCACCCCCTCCTGCAGGTGGGTGATTATCAAACCCAAAGCTGTCAGACAGGAACCAAGTCCTGGTTCCAGTCTTAATCAAGAGGCAGGGAGGGTTAAAGCAACCCCATCCCATTTTCTAGTGGCTCAGCAGGATATTACCAGCCCCAGGTACTTGAGTGTGGCAGTTTCAGCACTGCATGAAGCCACAGACTTGTTTTGATGTGATAAATCCCTTGAAAGAAAGAAAGACAAACACCCCCCCCCACACCAAGCTTTGGCTGGGAACTAATCTTTGCTAAGGATCAGCGTGGGAACTGGAAGCTCCAGGAAAAACTCATCACAGTCTATTTAAAACAAGACACCCATAGCAGGGATCTAGAGCAGAGCTGACATCTGAAGGTATGCACAGGGAAAACTTCCACTTGATGCACTCAGCTCAGCAAATGAACCTTTGGGAAAACAGAGTTGCAGTAGTTTCAGGAGCCTCTCTCTAGGAACTGTTAGCTCATGGCATGCTTGTGTGCCATGGAGCTGCAGCTCTGGGCTCAGGAGGAGGCCAACATCCCATTCTTTGGGAGCCAAACAAGTCTTGCAGCCAAAATCCAGGTCTCATACTGGGCACCCATCCAAGGCTTTACCACAGGCCTGGGTGAATTCCAGGCACTCCCTACTTCATTTGCACACCTGTAGAGCCACACAGGCACCCTCCCATGGCCCTTCAGACTAAGGCTCAGGCTGAAAACACAACTGATCAGGCAAAAAACAAAGGCAGAACACGAACTGGGAGGAGCTGAAAGTCAGAAGCCAAGGAACAGGCTCATTTAGGAGGCAGAGAATCAGCAGAAAGGACTCTAAGCACCTTTGACACAGCTGACAAAGCCCAGACCTGTAGGCTGGCCATTCCAAAGGAAAAGCAGAGGTAAGTTTGGAGTTGAAACAGTTGGGAGCTCCCTTCCACAATGTGAACTTTGCACTGGAGTGAGAAATCCTCAGCAGCTCCCCAGCCAGCACATGCTGGCAAACAAGCTGAAAGGCCACAGCCCTGCCTGTTCTCAGCTCTAACCATGGCCTTGTCCTCCTGCATCTTCAACACCCTGGGGACCAGCTCTGCTCCCAGCACACAGCATCTCCAGCCACAGGGCTTTCTGGAAAGGGAAAAGCCACCCAGGAACTCCAGCCAGTTGGACCTGCCCCAAGAACTGCCTCAGGAGCCTTGCCTTTGGCTTTAGAGCAGTGCCTTTGCCTTTCATCAGGCTTCCTCTGCCCTTACCAATCCCTTTCTCCCATCCTTTCTGCTTCCTTCAGGTGTATTGATGAAGGCACGTCCCCAGAGGACACAATAACTGTAGCTGCACGAGTCCTTTTGCTAGCTCCACTTCTTTGAGCCTCTCTGTTCAAGCTGTTCTCATCTCCTCCAGGTTTTAGATGTGCTGTAACCCCACACCCAGCCACGTCCATCGTTGACACAGTTAACAGCAGCTGCCTTCCCCTGCAGCTTCTGTGAGTGCTATGAGCAGTGACTCACAATCATTCCTGAGGCACACAATGATATTCCAGCTCCAGCACCTGCAGCTCCACAATGTAATTGCATCAGGAACTCAAAGCATCACCTGCTTCTCAGCCAGTTTATTGCCAGACTCAGCTTCACATCCCTGCTTGGAGCTGAGCACGCTTTGGGAGGACAGTCAAGCTCAAAGGGGTTCTTCAGTGCTATCACCATTCCCTTTCAGAAGCAGATCACCTCAAACTAAGACACTGCACCTGATGAGACAAAGCTGCCCACTGTTAGGTTGGGATTGTTCAGCCTGGAGAAGAGAAGGCTCCAGGGAGACCTTTCTGCAGCCTTTCAAGGCTTAAAGTGAGGCTACAGAAAGATGAGGAAGGAGGTTTTTAGATGGTTCTGGAGGAGCAGGACAAGAGGCAATGGGTTTAAACTAAAAGAGGAGATTCAGACAAGGTATAAGGAGGAAATTTTGTTGCACTGAGGGTGGTGAGACACTGGCTCAAGTCGCCCAGAGAGGTGGTAGATGGAAACAAGGGCAGGTTGGAGTGTCCTGGTACCTGGAATCTTTGGGGAATGCCTGGAGTTTGGGGAATACCTTTCAAGTGCAATTTACTGGGAGTGTGTGGAGATGGATTTCCACCACTCTGGCTTCTGAAGCCCAGGAACTCCAGCAGTTCAGTCAAAGAGACCCAAGAGGCTGAAGGTAGCAACGTGACAGGGCTGCAGAGGGCAGTGATGGCCCCCACAGCACTCACACAGCCCAGCAGACATTACAGCCCCACAACTTTGGGAACAAACAGCCCCTTTGAACCCCTTTTCTATTTAGAAGACAAGAGCAGCCCAGATGAGAGATGTCAGCTGCAGAGGGCTTTTGGTTTGGAGGCCACAGCTGAGCTTGCACACAGCCTCTGAGAGTGCTGGGAAGGATGCAGGCGCTGGAGAAACTCTGCTAAGAGAAGAGCCCGTTGTTTCTCAACACCTTTTGATTCCCTCCAACTGAAAAGCAGACAGAAAGATTCCTTTGCAGGACACATAAGCAGGGGTGGGGGTTCACACTCCAGAGCTGAAGGTTTAGGTCTGTTTAACGAGAGCTCTAGGGTGGCACAAATCAATTGCAACGACTCATCTCGCTGTCCAGCAGCTGCATCCTTGCTGCTTTGTTCTTCCCTGGAAGCCTCAGCACTCTTCTTTCAGCTGGGTGCTGAAAAAAAAACCCCAGAGCTTCAGACTCCTGCTCTGCATTCAGCCTTTGAAAGTTAAAGCAAGATCCTCTGGAGCTCTTCAAAACACACCTGGATGTGACCCTGTGTGAGCTGATCTAGGTGGGAGCTGCTTCTGCAGGGGGGTTGGGCTGGATGAGCTCTGGAGGTCCCTTCCAACCCCATCATGGGGCATAACCACAGGCAAGTGTCAGACACCCATTCTGTTCAAAACATGCTTGTTCTTTCATAATCAGGCAAGGCCAGGATCTGAGCTGGGGAAACAGGTAAATATCCTGAGATGCATCAAGAAGAGTGTGGGCAGCAGGGCCAGGGAGCTTGTGCTGCCCCTCTGCTCTGCCAGAGCTGCTGAGGCTTCATCTGCCCAGGGAGGGTGTGAAGGCTCCTTCCTTGGAGCTCTTCAAGACCCACCTGGACACGTTCCTGTGTGACCTGATCTAGGTGGGAGCTGCTTCTGCAGGGGGATTGGACTGGATGAGCTCTGAAGGTCCCTTCCCACCGCACCATACTGTGATTCTATGCTCTGAGCGTTCACTGATCCAACACACACCTCCTGAGTTTCCTATGATGATGTTACCTTCCTTGTGAGGAAAGGCTGTGGGACCTGGGGCTGTTTAGTCTGGAGAAGAGGAGACTGAGGGGGGAGCTCATTCCTAGTTACAAATATCTCACTGGTGGGTGTCAGGAGCTCGGGGCAGCACTTTGTTCTATGGTATCCAGCAACAGGACAAGGGGTGATGGGATGAAGCTGCAACACAACCAGTTCCCCTTAAACATAAGGGAAAAGTGTTTGAGTGTTTGAGTGAGGGAGCCCTGGCCCAGGCTGCCCAGGGAGGGTGTGGAGGCTCCTTCCTTGGAGC
>WBNH01009959.1:0-13447 GCA_013401255.1 Urocolius indicus | reverse complement strand
GAAGGGGCTGGAGCACAAGTGCTGTGAGGAGCAGCTGAGGGAATGGGGGTGTTGAGGCTGGAGAAGAGGAGCCTGAGGGCACACAGGAGCTCTCTGCAGCTCCCTCACAGGAGGCTGTGGCTGGGGTTGTCGATCTCTCCTCCTGAGCTCCAAGCAACAGGCCAAGAGGAAAGGGGCTCCAGTTGCCCCAGGGGAGGTTCAGATTGGAGATGAGGGGCAATCTCTTTCCCAAAGGATTGTCCAGCCCCTGTGCCAGGCTGCCCAGAGCTGTGGTGGAGTCCCCAGTTCTGGAGTGATCTCAAAGCTGTGGGGCTGTACAGCTGAGGGCTGTGGCAGCACTGGGAGAACAGTTGGACTCCATCATAGAATTACAGGGTTGGAAGGGACCTTTAGAGCTCATCCAGTCCAAGCCCCCTGCAGAAGCAGCTCCCACCTAGATCAGGTCACACAGGAACGTGTCCAGGGGGGTCTTGAAGAGCTCCAAGGAAGGAGCCTCCACACCCTCCCTGGGCAGCCTGGGCCAGGGCTCCCTCCCCTCAGCACCAAAGGACTTGCTCCTTGGCTCTATGTGGAACTTGTTGTGTTCCAGCTTCTTACCATCACCCCTTGTCCTGGCACTGGGCACCACACAACAAAGTGTGAGCCCATCCCTCCTGACATCCAGCCTTTAGATGTTTGGAAATATTAAGGTGGTGCCCCCTCAGTCTCCAGACCAGGGGAAGCTCTTGCCCAGGTAAGATCAGTTAGAAGAGTTCATGCACCCAAAAAGGAGAGTCCTGCACCTCTCAGAATGATCTGAGAACAGATTCCACCCATTTCCCCACTGGTGACTAACACAGATGGGGATGATCTGGCTGCACATCTGACACCTTAATCTCCCAAGCACCTGTAACAGCTTCACAGACAGACCCTGCAGACAAGTTCTCTCTGTGGGTCGGAGTGGTGTGTTGGATTCTGTGGCACCTCTTGAACAGGTAGAGAAAGGCAAAAGCTGGAGCAAATGTATGAAAAGAGTTTAGTTTTGAAAGCCTGAGAGCAGACTTGGCACAAAACAAACATCCAGTCCAAGGATCAGCTTGGAAGGGTCTCAGAAAGCCAACCCAAGCATCATTTTCCTCAAGTCTCACAAAGACAACTGAAGCCAGAACCAGCTTTCCCTTCTTCTAAGTCTCTGCTTTGCACTCCTGACAGACAGAGGACATTCATTATCTCTTCCATAGAGGTTCCACAGCTCACAGACAGCCTCTGTCCACCTCCTTTTGATGCTGTTCTGGGACAGGGTCCTATCCCAACGAGCCTCCTCTCACCAGCAGCAGCTCCCTCTGCCACTCTGAGCCTCTCTCCCTACAGAGCTGTGCTACATTTTGAGGGGAACTTGGGCATAGGAAATGAAAGGCCTATTGTCAAGGTCCCTGGAAACATCTGGCTGAGCACCCACTCCTTCAATGAGCCTCTTGTTTAACCCACCACATCACCCCCTGCAGCCCAGGCTGCCTTGACGAGCCCATTCCAAGGGGGTGAGGTAACAGCTTTGAGGTTCCCAAGCTGCTGCTTCCGTGGCCTTCAGCCTCTCTGCCCTCTTGCCTCTCAGCCCAGAAGGGCTTCTGAGCTTTCCTTCCATGAGCCCACACTCAAAGGTGTGTTTTGAGACACTCAGAGCTAACATTTGAGTTGCAAATGTCACCCTGTCCCCAGTGCCTGCCACAGAGTCCCTTCTCCAAGGCTCTGGAGTCACGCTGCCTCCTCACACCAGCTCTCCTGTTTGTTTTTCATCTCCACTTAACCTTTCCATTCTAACAACTGCAACGTTCAGGAGACCAGGAATCAAACCTCCAAGAGTGCTTTTTGTCTTCTCCCTCCTGTCACTGATCATCAATCAACCACACTAGGAAGCATTGAAAGAGGCTGCTGTGGGCTCGCCTGTCTGTCAGCTGGGAGACAGCAGTTGTGTCACAGGAGAGCTGTAACCAGGGCTCAGGGGGGTGAGAACCACTGCTGTGGCTTGGCACCACATCTTTCTTTTGAGATGGCAGGAACAACACGGGGGAGAACTCCATCCCCCTCTGCTCTGCCAGAGCTGCTGAGGCTCATCTGGAGTCCTGTGGCCAATGCTGGGCTCCTCAGCTCAGGAGAGACAAGGAAGTGCTGCAGAGAGGCCAGTGCAGGGCTGCCAAGATCATCAGGGCACTGGAGCATCTTCCTTGTGAGGAAAGGCTGTGGGACCTGGGGCTGTTGAGTCTGGAGAAGAGGAGACTGAGGGGGGAGCTCATTCATAGTCACAAATATCTCACTGGTGGGTGTCAGGAGCTTGGGGCAGCACTTTGTTCTATGGCATCCAGCAACAGGACAAGGGATGATGGGATGAAGCTGCAACACAAACAGTTCCATGGAAACATCAGGAAAAACTGTTTGAGTGTTTGAGTGAGGGAGCCCTGGCCCAGGCTGCCCAGGGAGGGTGTGAAGGCTCCTTCCTTGGAGCTCTTCAAGACCCCCCTGGACACATTCCTGTGTGACCTGATCTAGGTGGGAGCTGCTTCTGCAGGGGGGTTGCACTGGATGAGCTCTAAAGGTCCCTTCCAACCCCTACCAGTCTGTGATTCCAATGTGCCTCTTGCTGGCTGGTGCCTCCAAGTTCCTTCTTGCTCTTGTGTTTTTGCTCTCTGGAGCTCCTGAGTGCCAGCCCCTGTGGCAGGTACCAGCCCTGCAACAGAGCTTAAAAGAAAGCGACTCAACAGAAAGCATCACACGGCCTTGGAACCAAATCCAAGTGCTTTGCATCCAAAGCCCAATGTTTTAAGCAAGAGGCTGCTCTCCCAGCAAGGCCTCCACATCCTTTGGTCTTGCAGCTGCCCTTTTGTCTCTTCAGACCATATGCAAAGGTCAGGAGGCGAAGGCAACCAAATGGCAACCCTTGAACACAGAGGAGATGCCACAGGAATTGTTATGCTGAATGTGATGATGCTGCAAGACAGAGCTGCAGGACATCCTACCTCAGCCTGTGCCAGCTCCCATCACCAGCAGCAGGGCTGATGGATACAGCAGACAGAGCTCAGCAGCACTGCTCCTACCAGTACCTTGCAGAGGCACCACCCAGCATCCAGGATACACAGATCATAATGGTAGGAAATCTGTTTAATTCCTTTCAACTTCTACTATCTAAATGCCACAGAACACACATCAAGTAAATACCCAAGAGTGGGGCTTAGGCATTAAAACCAAGGCCAGGCTGCATTTTGTGTGCTTGAGGTGTGGATCCAGGGCAGCAGGGTTTAGTGATGCCAGGGCTGAGAGCTTGTCAGCATCAGTGAGGTCTCTCTGTCTCTCTGAAGGATCCCTTCCAACTGACTGACTTTATATATCAGCTGCACAGAATCTAAAGGGTTGGAAGGGAGCTGGAAAGCTCATCCAGTGCAACCCCCCTGCCAGAGCAGCAGCACCTAGAGTAGGGCACACAGGGACTCATCCAGCTGGGTTGGGATGTCTCGAGAGTAGGAGCCTCCACAGCCCATCTGGGCAGCCCCTGCCAGTGCTCCCTCACCTCAACAGGCAAGAAGCTTTTCCTTGTGCTTCACCATCACATCAGCTTGGCAGGTCACTGGCTAAGCATCAGGGCTCTGTTCAGCTAGCAGTGCTCCCATCCTGCTCTAGAGAGGTGGAAAGGAAAGGATAATAAAACCATACAGCAGGGGTTTTCTGCTCTTCCACACTGATAATGAGGAGCTGCTGGAGAGAGTTCAGTGCAGGGCCACAGAGATGCTGGAGTGGAGCATCTGCCTTGTGCTGAAAGGCTGAGGGAGCTGGGGCTCTGCAGCTTGGAGAAGAGGAGCCTGAGGGCTGAGCTCAGTCATGTTACAAACCCATCAAGGGTGGGTGTGAGGAGGCTGGAGCCAGGCTGTGCTCAAGGCCAATGACAGGACAAGGGGCAACGGGGACAAGCTGCAACAGAAGAGGTTCCAAAGCAACACAAGGCAGGCATAGCCCACTGCAAGGCCAAAGCAGCATTTCCAAGCCAAGCACAAACACACCTTGCAAATCTGCTCCCAAGAATGGGTTTTGGCTTTCAAGAATAATTGGCAAAGGTACAATTTAGATCCAAAGCACTAAGGTGAGGGAAGATGCATCTCCTCTCTGGTGAGACTCCCTGGAGCACTGTGTTCAGGGCTGGAGCCCCTCTGCTGTGATGCAGTTGAGAGAGTTGGGGCTGCTCAGCCTGGAGAAGGCTCCAGGAGACCTCAGAGCAGCCTCCAGTCCCTAAAGAGCCCCCAAGAAACATGGGGAGGGACTTTGTCCAAGGGCCTGGAAGGACAGGACAGGGGCTGCTGGCTCCAGAGTGACAGAGGGAGGCTGAGATGGGATGTGAGGAAGAAGCTGTGCCCTGGGAGGGTGGGGAGGCCCTGGCACAGGCTGCTCAGAGAGGCTGTGGCTGCCCCAGCCCTGGCAGTGCCCAGGGGCAGGTTGGATGGGGCTGGGAGCAACCTGGGCTAGTTGATGATCTCCCTGCCCATGGCACAGGGCTGGAAAGAGATGAGCTTCAAGTTCCCTTCCCACCCAAAGCATCTGGTGAGGATTCTATGCTGCTTTCACCACTGCTGACACCCCAGTTTCACCTGGGCTCACTCAACAAGATTCTCAGCAGTGAGCATCACCACAAGCCAGCAAAGATGAAAAGGAGGTTTCCACAGAAAGGGGGGGTTGGCTCTGCTGAAACAACTGTGTCAGTTGCTCCAGTTGTGTGAGCTGAAGGCATTTCTCAGCAAATGAGTGAGGTGAACTCAGAGCTTTTTGGGTTCTCCCTGCTTTCCCCTGTGGCTCAGACCCCTCCACACCCCTGCATCGCTTCCAGAGGGGGAACTGCTATGGAAATAACAAGAACCCTCCGTAGTGACTCGCTCCTTAACAGCAAATTTCCACCCTGGAGAGTTTCTCACCCAGCAGCAGGTCATGGGGAGCACAAGAGGTGACAAAGCCTGTGTCACACAGGGTCCTTCAGCTGGCTCCCTCCAAAGCTGTGCCGCCGCTGAAGGCACACAGAGTGGGTTTGTGTCTTTAGAAGGCACACAGGGACCTCAGCACTCCAACATTTTACCTTAAACTTCCCTTTTCCACCCAGCTGGAGGCACAGTGAAGAGCTGCTGCTCCCCAGGAGGCTCTATGTGTGTGTGTGTGTGAAAGGGTTGCTGCGAGCACCACAGACTCCCAGCGTTACTCACAAAGGGCAGAAACACAAGTGATTCATGCTCATCTTTCTAGAAAAGCAGCTCAAGCTTCCTTCCCTTTCTTGCATGTCTAGGACAACATGTTCATGGAGTTCTCATTGCTTAACTCTTCCTGCAGTGCTTGTCATCGCTTCCATCCCAGGCTGTGTTTGCTGGTGCAGACACGAGTTCCACAACACAATCAGATGCTACTGAAGAGCAGCTCAGTGCCAGTGGAACAGTGACCTCATGTTCCCATTGGCCTGCACAGCAAATGCTCTCAACAAAGCTTTGCAAGAGGCTGAGCTCTTCCTGAACTCCCAACAAGAGCAGCTCCAGTGGCAGAGAGAGAGGTGCTGGGCAGGTTTCTGGTGCTGTGAGCTCTCCCATTAAGATCCCTGCCTTTCATCATAATGGTTGGAAAAAGACCTTGAAGGTCATCAAGTCCAACCACTGACCTCACACTGCCAAGCCCAGCACTAAACTAAACCAAACCATATCCCTCAGCTCCTCAGCTAGGTGTCTTTTGAATATCTCCAAGGATGGTGACTCCAGCTCCTCCCTGGGCAGCCTGTTCCAATGCTTAACAACCCTCTGAGTACAAGAGTTCTTCCTCATCTCCAGCTTCAGCCTCCCCTGATACAACTTGAGCCCATTTCCTTGTGTCTTGTCATTCTTTACTGGAGAGAAGAGGCTGACCTCCACCTCATTGCAACTCCTTTGCAGGTAGCTGTAGAGAGGGATGAGATCTCCTCTCCTCCTTTGTTCCAGTCATCACAGCATCTGTTTGTTACCCTGCAGTGCTTCAGTTTCTCTGGCATCACACTGTGGGAAAGAAAGGCAGAGTGATAAAGGGAATATTCATCCTCAAAGGCTGACAGGGCAGGAAACTCACTTGTCTGGTGGTGTGTGGGAAAGCACAGGACAGCAGTGCAAAACCATCCAAGCTGATGCTCATGGATGTCACGTGTGGAGCCTGCTCCCTCTGTAACAACCAACACCTTGTCCTGTTGCTTTGTAGAACTCACTGGCCACTTCCCAGGGTGAAGGTGGTAATTTTTGGTGTGGTAAAATGCAACTTCACTCACACTAACTCAAATGACTCAAAAAAAAAAAGGCCAAACCAAAATACTGAAGGTGTATGAAGTTAGAAGGCAACACAAGATGACTCCACCACGCTCCAGCAGCCCTTTTCACTGTCATCCTCAGGGAGGGAAGGCTTTGTAAGTAAGCTCTTAGTCAGAAAGAGACACAACTGCTTCACAAGACAGGGTTACAAAAGCCATCTTGCAAAACCTCCCCTAAAACAGGGAGAGGAGCAAGGCTCTGTTCCACAGGCAGGAGAGGTACCATGACCTTACTCTGAGGTGTTATTGAAAACCCTTCCTAATCAGGGCTTCAGTCTGCTAATTCTGTTTAATAAAACCAAGAGTTTATACCTCATAAAAAAAGGGTATTGGGAGTAGTTCTTTCCCCTTGTGTAGGATCAAGATGGAGAGGTAACTTCTGGACATGAGGGCTGAGAGGAAACCAGCTGTCCAGGTGTTTTGTGCACAGAACTGGCATCAGTAGTTGGATTTTTCCTTAAAAACCAAGGGCAAGCCACCAGGATGCCAAAGTTCAGGACAAGGATTACTGCCATTGCTGCAAGAGTCAGCAAAGGTATCCTCAGTCATTACTTCAGCATCATCAGAAGAGGCTGCACTCAGACCTGACTCTGAGACCTGTCATTTCCCATGGCCACTTCAAGCCAAGGAGCGTCAGAGTGGGTGTGAGGAGGCTGGAGCCAGGCTGTGCTCAGGGATGGCCAGTGACAGGACAAAGGGGCAACGGGGACAAGCTGCAACACAAGAGGTTTCAAAGCAACACAAGGACAAAGTTGTTCCCTGTTGAGGTGAGGGAGCACTGGCAGGGGTTGCCCAGATGGGCTGTGGAGGCTCCTTCTCTGGAGACATCCCAACCCAGCTGGATGAGTCCCTGTGTGCCCTGCTCTAGGTGCTGCTGCTCTGGCAGGGGAGTTGCACTGGATGAGCTTTCCAGCTCCCTTCCAGCTCTTGAGACTCTGTCATTCTATGACACAACTGTCCAAATCCCAACAGACACGGAGACAAATGTCCAGCAGACAGCCAGGAGGCCTCGTGCTACCAGACCTCCTTCTGTTTACGACACAGCTGCCATGTCTTGAGCAGCAGACAAATGCCAGTGATGATTACAGGCTGCTGAAGAGCCATTTTAATTACCTCCTAGTAATCTATTAGCAGTACATCAGGGCAGCTGAACAACCTCCTTTCCTTTCAGGGCCACCTGGAGTCCTATAGGTTCAAAGAAAAGCTCAGACAAGCCAGCCCAGACCTTCACGTCCCAAAAGCTTCAAACCAAACAGATGCTTCTTTGCCCAAGGCACAAAACTATGACCTGCCCACCTGAAATATTAGCTAGAAAGTATGCTGACCTTTACAGTTGCCATGACAGCTACATATTGAGGGTTAGGTCATGTGCCACCATGAGGACAGTTGCTAGAAACTAGTTCAATATCATCAGTGTGTCGGATGCCTACTGCAGCTCTTCCACTCTTTTCTGTGGGAGTTTGTCATCACACAAGCCTTGGGCAGCAACTGTAGCCCCTGGCTGTTCAGATGTACCCCAAGGCCACCCTAACACCAGCCCTGCTTAATCCTCAGAGGGTCACTGCTGCAGGGCTCCTCCCAGCCTCGAGTCTTGCAGAGATGTTAACAAGAGCAGCAGCAATACCTTGGTCAGGAGGCAGTTTGGCATTGCTGTCCTCCCAGCACAAGGCATCACTTGGCTTCTCCTCCCTCCACTGTCACTGAACTCCTCCAAAAAAAAGCAGAGTTCAACAGAAGGCCTCAGACAAATGCTGCTGTTGCAAGTTAAGAGCAGCTGCTATAGAATCACAGAATGGTTTCAGCTGGCAGAGCCCTTTCAGCTCATGGAGTGCAGCCTCTGTCCCAGCCCCAGCACCCACCAGCCCATTGCCCTCAGTGCAACACCCACCCAGCTCTGAAACCCCTCCAGGGACGGTGACTCCAGCAGCTGTTCCAGTGCCTGACAGCCCTGGCAGCAAAGAAATCCCTCCTCACATCCAGCCTGAACCTCCCCTGGGGCAACTTGAGGCTGTTTCCTCTTGTTCTATTGCACGGGGAGTCTCCATCATTTGCCTCCCCCAAGATTCACCCCTTGAGCTTAGTTGTTCTCTAATCAACATCCACAAAAACCTCAACCCTTGGGTGTTAACAAAACTTCCACATCTAACCCTCATATTATTTGAGGACGCTGGGTCTCTTGAGCTTGGAGGAGACTGAGGGGTGACCTCATAAATCTTATAAATACATCAAAGGTGGGTGTGAGGAGGCTGGAGCCAGGCTGTGCTCAGGGATGGGCAGTGACAGGACAAGGGGCAACAGGCACAAGCTGCAAGAGAAGAGGTTCCAAAGAAGCACAAGGAGGAATTTGTTCCCTACTGAGGTGAGGGAGCACTGGCAGGGGCTGCCCAGATGGGCTGTGGAGGCTCCTTCTCTGGAGACATCCCAAGCCAGCTGGATGAGTCCCTGTGTGCCCTACTCTAGGTGCTGCTGCTCTGGCAGGGGGGTTGCACTGGATGAGCTTTCCAGCTCCCTCCCAGCCCTTGAGCTCCTGTGATTTCTCTCAGTTCAGTGTCCCACGAGACTCTCTGAAGAGTGGCTGAACTGCCACGGTTACTGCTCACAGGCTGAAACCCAAGAGCACTGCCATCTGAACCTCAGGCAGCATCACCTTGCTAAGGAGCCAGGCAAACATGAATGAAGACATCACCTGCAGTTCAATAGCTCCTCAGCATTCTGTGCAGCACTGTGAGAGCCACTAAAGCACCTTCAGCAACACAGCAGGAGAAAACATCAGCCCCAAAAGCAATGCCACCCAGTCACAGTGAGGCTTGTATTCCATGTTCTAAGGTCAGACTTGCAGCAGGCTCAGAGGGATGAAGGAGAGTGCCACATGATGATATTAAAACACAATCACTCTGGAGAGCTGGGCTGTGGAGACACAGCTGATTAAACCTGTGTTAGTTTTTATACCCAGTACATGTAACAAACAAGAAGAGAAAACACTTTGGACTGTACTTGAAGTCACAAGGGATACTTGCCAAGTCTAACTGGCCATGCCTAGGCTGAGGGAGAGGCTGGTGGTAGGATTGCACTTCTCCTCATTCACAAGGACGAGGGGATTCTGCTCAAATGACCCTTCTCTGCACGTGAGCTCAGGAGGGCTTGAGCCCTTGTCAGCACCAGTGTGCAGAGCTCTGGAGAGGAAAGAACCCAGCTCTGGAGCAGAGGACAAACAGCCACCTCCTACCACTCCAAGCCAGCAGGATGCTTCCTGGCTGGTGACAACCCAAAGGAAGAGAGAGGATGCTGAGCTCATGCCAAGACAAACCACACCATGGTTGCAGGGGAGTTGCTTAGAAACCTTTGAAAAGTGGATGAGAAATGCAGATTTTGATGAAGAGCATCACACTAAAACCAGCAGGAGCTTTAAAGCTGCCTTTCCCAGAGCCAAGGACACCGTCTCTACTGCCTTCCTGCATCCTCTCTACCCCTCTGCTGCCTTGCAGGGCACCTTTGGGCCCCAATGCTTCAAGGTTTTTCACAAGTTCATGCAGCAAGCAGCCAGCCTCCAGTGTTAAGTCCAAAAATCACCCAGCAGAGGAATGTTTCTGACAAAAGATGCTGATCTAGGGAAGGGACAGGCTGGAAAGTAAAAGAATGAAGTGAGTGTAGCACAGTGCAGCCCTGGCAGCTGATCAGGGAGACAGATGAAGGCAGCAATCTGTCCCCTTCAAATATGCACGTCTCCTTTCTCTGTTTGATGGCTGCATAACTGGGTTTGAAGTTGCTCATCAAATGGCTGCAGCAGGAGGGGGCTGCACCGGGAGCGTCCCTCTGCAAGCAGCAGGGAAGGGATGAGGAGTCTCATGGTTAGCAGTGGCTGATTGCCAGGAGCCACAGTGCTCCTTAACATCCATCAGGAGCTTTGTAACCTCACCTACCAACCAGGGGGTTGCTTAAAGTGCAGCTGCCATTGAAAGGAAGCTCAGGAAGCCAACTCACAATGTTACACACGTTGCACTGTTTGTGTGCTCCCCAGAGCTGTTTGTGTCCAGTGCTGGGCTCCCCAGCTCAGGAGAGACAGGGAAGTGCTGCAGAGAGGCCAGTGCAGGGCTGCCAAGGTGNCCTGGACACGTTCCTGTGTGACCTGATCTAGGTGGGAGCTGCTTCTGCAGGGGGGTTGCATTGGATGAGCTCTGGAGGTCCCTTCCAACCCCCACCACTTTGTGATTCTATGAGAAGACAGCTGACCATGTGATGTGGGTCACAAGCATGAGCCCATTTTAGCCCAGCCCAAACTATCCTCCAGGTCACATTCTGCATCAGATCATTCCTCTTGGCTGGCAGGTGCACTAGAGACTCTCCAAAAAGGAATTATTGTGTAGAGAAAGGTAGAAGGGCAAAACAACTCTGCCTGTCAACATAATGGAAGCAAATGGGTAACTCATCTCTGGGTTTGGTGCAAGAATCCAGGTTAAATTCCTCCCATCTCCACGGCTAAAAGCAAGCCTACACCAGCCCACACCAGCCTTGGTTCCCTACCACATCCAACATCTGTCTCCTCCCACTCCATGCTGTTTGTTTTGGTTTCCCAGCTAGCCCATCAGCCACCCTGCACACATCACATTCCCACCCCCATCACTTCCTCCCTCAAAACATCTCTCCAGTGGTAAATCCCTCCACAGAGGGATTTGTTGCCCAAGCTGAACCAGATGAGCGCCCAGAGACGAGAGACATTTGCAATCATCCCAAACCAAACCTTCACCAAGGGCTTCTGTATGTGTGTGGTGGTTTTCTGGGGGTAGGTTTTGGTAGCAAGTCTTCAGTAATTACAGGAAAAGCAGCCAGAAGGTTTGGCTTTTGTTTGTTTCTGCAGCTTTCTGCCAGGAGGGCAAGTGTGCCATCCAAGGGATGAGGCCAGCTGAGCAGTTTCTGCTAGAGCTGAGAAGGAAGATGCATAAGGTGTGAAAAAAGCAAGAGAGTAGCAATGGAGCAGAAGAAGTGAGATATCTTTCATCACAAAAGAGGTTGTTCAGCCCTGTGCCAGGCTGCCCAGGGTGAAGGGGGGGATGTCCCAATCCCTGGAGGGACCCCAAAGCTGTGGGGCTGTGACTGAGGGACACGGGTTAGTGGTGGCCAGGTTGGGTTGATGGTTGGACTCGATGCTCTTGAGTCATTTCCAACCTCAACATTTCTGTGATTCTGAGAAATAAAAGGTGCAGATTTTCCAGTGTATCCCACACAGCTGCCCAATGCATTTCTCAGACCTCCCAGGCCTGCTACAGCTACAGCCCAGCAAATTCTGCTCAGGGAGGGTGTGGAGGCTCCTGCTCAGGAGGTTTCCAACCCCCCCTGGACACATTCCTGTGCTCCCTGAGCCAGGGGCAGCTGCTGGAGCAGGGGCTGGGGCTGCAGCAGCTCTGAAGGTCCCTTCTAACCCCCATCATGCTCTGATTCTGTGACTGGCACAAGCACTCATGGAGTACTGACTTGCTGGACCCTCAGTCTAGCTTCCATCCCTAAGTGCTATTTAGGGCTGTATCCCAGCAGACACAAACAGCTCTGTGCCACAGAAACATGCTGGGTGAGAGCCAGCATTAAAGTTAGAGCTGTACTTACACAAGCCAGCTATGAAAGAGCAAGAAAACATTAATGCTTGGGTTAGTAGAGACTGGGACAGCTTAAACAGAGGGTCTAAGGAGTTGTAAGTTTTCTCCTAGTTGGAAACACATGTCTAGGTCTCACATTCCAGCCTGGTACCTGAGCACTTGCTGAAGTGTGGATCTACTGATCAAGTGCAGCACCTCCCAGGCAGCTCAAATATGCTGGAGATGCAGCAAAGCTCCAGCTTTCTGAAGGTACAGATGGGTAACACATACACAAGGACTTCTAGATGTGTCCTAGGGGATCCTACAAACCCAGCCCAACCATTATGGGACAAGGGGGCATTTTTAACATCAGGGCTTTTCCCACTCCTGGGCAATGGAGAGGAGTAAAGCCCACAAGAGATCACTGCTGTTGTAACCTCACAGAGAGGAATGACATATATCAGACTAGTTGCACTTACAAACACATCCCCTTGCCCAGGCACCCAGCCCTCATCTGAACTTGCTGAGATGACAAGGCAGTAGAAGACTGGCATTGGCCTGGCCAGAACCACATCTAGGCTGGCAAAAGCAGATGTCTGCACACTGGTAAGACTAGTGCAAGCACAGGGTAACCTTCAGCATATTGCTATTACACTGATGCAACAGGAAAACAACATGGAAGGGACAAAATGGGACAACACACGGATGGGAAAGGGACAGGGGACTTGTTGGGGTAAGGTTTGGTCTCATACCATTTAATAGCAGGTGCCCTGGAAGTCATGGAAGAGCTGTCAGTATGATTAGTTGCTGTTTGCTGAGTGCCAGAGCAGCTCATGATTGCTGTGCTGGCAAGTGCAGCCGTTGAAGGGAAAGGAGGAAAAACTCCAGAGGCAGCAGAGACGAGGAGCTGACTCAAACCTTTGGGATTTGTGGTCAGAGTCCCAAGCTGGAGGGGAGACTGCAAGAGGCTGCTGTGGGATCAGCGAGCTGGAGAGCAAGGCAGGGCACTCAAATACCTGCAGTACCAGTCAAGTCAGGGACTTCACTTTGCATAAGAGCATGTTTAAATAGAGATGCTCTTTTCAGGCTTTAGGACTCAAAGCAGGTTTTTAAGCTGGGCTGCTGCACTGCTTTTAAGATGGTTCATCAGAGCAGAAGATGAAGTTGGCCAGCAGATAGTAAATTGAAGCTAGGATTGACAGCTGGTAAGTCAGGTCTTTGAAGGAAGAACTGGCTGACACAGAAGTCAGTGTGGTTTCATGAAGAGGATCCATGAAATAAAACCTTGTCAGCAACTGAGGCAGTGATGAGATGCTCTACAGCAAAGCCACTGATCAGCTTCCTAGCACGGAGCCCACTTCCCTCACCCCATTCCCTTTGAAATGCAATTATTCCTTCCCCTAAATCCAGGGACTTGATTTTAAGGCAAAAAGCATGTCTGCCGCATTTTCCCATGCTTCTCAAACCCTTCACACCCCGAAGCAAGTGCTCAAAGATGCAGCAAGCCAGGCTGCACCACTCCAGAGAACACAACAGGAGAGGAGCTGCTATTGAATCT
>WBNH01009958.1:67191-99006 GCA_013401255.1 Urocolius indicus | reverse complement strand
AAGGGTGATCAAGTCCTGCTGATTACCCCTTGGGTCTCTAATTGATGGATCATTTTGTAGATGGGAATCAGAGAGTCATGGTTAGTCCAATATTGCTGTCAGTGCACTGTTGTGGTTTCAACTGGCACTAGTTGATCTTCAATTCTCAGCAATCTCACAGCAGAAGGGTCCTCTGAGAGGCCAGGCAGGCTGGACAGCTGTTCAGTTTCTTCTCCAAGGCAGCCGCACTAAAAGCCCACTGTACCCTTCTGGGTCCTTGAAATACTCTCTCTTATGTAATATATTCCAAAGATACGTGGAGCTTCTGAGCCTGGAACAATGGGGTGTTTTTGTCATCTATTTCCCTTCAGACTCACTTCTGCTTCCACCACAGTGAGCTGTTGGGATCCTCCTGTCACTCCAGACATAGAAATTTGTTCGTCTCCTTTATAATCTGATGGGAACAAACTACATAGGTCTCCAGTATCCAGAAGAGCCTTGTGCTCTAGTGGATCTAATGTACCAGGCCATCAAATCCACACAGACTGGTAGATTCTATGATTCTAGGATTCTTATAGGAGCCATCTTTACAGCCCTTCCCCCTTACCAGAAATGGCTTTATGTTAAAACACAACAAATAGTTGCTTACAATTATAATGGAATAACATCTTGAAGTAGGTATCTCTTACAAATGGGAAGGGAAACACATAATAGAAAACAATGACTCTAAAAATTTGGTAGTTTTTCTACCTTTAACTATGGATCAGGTATTAGAATTGATAGGTCATCTATTCACATGCTGTGTCAGTTCAGTTGTCATAACAAAATCCCTCTGATTTGACTTTTGGAAAGACTAATAATTACCAAATATTAATAGTAAGGAAAGTGTAATGAAACGAAGTCAGACAAGAGGTAAAAATAAGAATATTAAAAAAAATTGAGCTTCGTTCAGAGTATCTGACCTGTAAATATAGGAAGAAGAGGATGGATCATAAGACAGATTCCACTTAATATCCTCTATTTATAACTTCACCTACTTTTTAGAGAATCGTTTCTGAAAACAGAAGTAATCCTTTTCAAATATAATTTTGAGTATAGTTCAAAAAAAACTTGAAAGACACTGAAACAATTAGCAAAATGTTACAAAGAAAACGTCATACTCAGTATCTAACTGGGGAAACTCTTCCAGATTTTGTATCAATGCAAGGATGAAAAAAGTAATTAAAAATAACTATAAATCTAATAAACATCCTGAAAGCAAAGCCTGGGAAATTTTAATCTTAGGCTTGCAAGCGCCACCAAAGAAAAGCTTTAAGAATTTTAAGAAAGTAAACCTGTCACATGAGTTAATATGATTGTGAGCAGTTCATTGGTTTCAAGAGAGTATTGAAACGTCACTTCTTCAATATGTGTCTTAATTCATCTCACTTGTAGGAAAACAATATTCAGCTTCATGATCATTTACTGCTCTTACCATAGGTCTTCTGCCTTAATTGTTGCACAGAATTGACAATGATCATCTAATGAACAGCATTTGAATATTGATTTGATATTCTCAGTTCAGCATTTGATGTCACTGTTTTTTCTGATTGCTTCAAAATATTAATTAATGGATTTTCATAATGGACATAGCATGGAAGAGGGTAATATGGAAGAGAGTTTTAAGTGGAAGATCTTAATCACAGACAAGAATCTGCAGTATATCTACCTGCCTTGGATACTGAGTTTAGAATGCATAGAACCTGATTTCTCAATGTAGCTAATACCATAAAGTATTTCATTTTGAAGCATATCTCTCACTGAGCAACACTGCAGCTGTAACTGCTTAGTATAGCTGTAAATGAGGCATTCAGAGACTGAGATCAGAAAACCAGGTAACTGATGACTTGGAAAAATCCAATTATTAGTATGGCAATACTGCACTAGAAAACAACTCATGACAATTATTTTTTCTTTGTTTTAACCCTGAGATTTTTTAAACTATTTGTTCTGCACCATTTATTTAGAAGCCTTCAGCTTGAAACATATGATCTGTAGACAAAAACATCTTTCCCATAAACAGTGATTTATCACCAAGGAACTTCTCTTCCATGCTTTTTCTATGCGTTCACATATAAGAACATTTTAGTTCAAAATAGTACACAATCAAAAAACCCACCCAAATCAACTCCATGAAAGACATTGAATAATTTATTATTGTTATAAGCTGAGTGTGCAAATTTAACATCCATTTAACACAACTAAGATGACTGTGTCTGCTCCTGTGTGTGTAATATTATATGAGATAAACCTGCTTTTTCTCTTAAAGCTGAAAATGGACACAATGTTGGGTTTCTTCTTACTTTAAAATACAGAAAACATAATGGGTGGTTTTTCTAGGGATTTTAGTCATATTAGCTGTTAGAAGAGAAATGATAAAGTCATGGAAGTTTGTGTTACATTCCAGTCTTTAGAAAGCATAATACATAGAATTTCATGTACTAAAATGATTGCTTCTTTATTTTCACGGTCTTATAATTTTTTTTTCCGTCTATTTTTCCATCTTACAGGCACTGCACTCTTGTATAACCACATTTAATTTCACAGAATCACAGAATCTTAAGGGTTAGAAGGGACCTCAAAAGATCATCTAGTCCAACCCTCCTGCCAGAGCGAGACCTCCAAAGTAGGTCACACAGGAACTCATCCAGGTGGGTTTTGAATGTCCCCAGAGAAGGAGACTCAGCAATCCATCTGGGTAGCCTGTTCAATGCTTCCTCATCTTCACAGTGAAGAAGTTTTTTGTTATGTTTCCGTGGAACATCTTATGTTCACTTCTTTCAACTTAAAAATTTTTCTTAAGTCTTCTTTTTGCTACTTCCTTGCATACGTCTACATAAGTATCTGAATCTTTTGAACTGGCTGCTGCACTGTGGTGATGAATCAAACAGGTTCTATTTTTCTTCCCATTCCAAGGTCTACTTCTTAATATCATTTTTTGTTTTTCAATTCCAACAATATTTAGAAATTTTTAAGATCTCTGCAGAGATTGGAATGACTGAAGGCAAATGCTAGTCTTTAAAATTGTCTAGTACTGTTTTTCTTTCTCTACATACTATAATCACAATCAGCAGCATTTATTTTTTTAGGGGGTGGGGGTTACTACTGATTAGGGCCATTCAGCATCAAGCTTCCTCCTACTGCAGTGAGTTAACATTGCTGTATATAATACCAATCCCATGTAACAGAACTGTAAGATCAAATTACTTTTGAACATAAAGTTTTCTGTAGAAGTATGTTTTTATAGTACCACATAGTACAACTATTATGATGATTTTCACTTTTTTTTTAATCAAGCTCTTTTCAGAAATATATGGTTGATCTTAAAAACCTACTATGTAATGAAACTGCTTAGACAGATCTTAGACAGTTAGAAAAGTATTAGAATTATCAAATATGCTTGCAAATTCACAGTACTCACCATGTTTATTCAAAATATGCTGGTTAAATGTAAAACAACTGTCATTTGATCTTAAGATATTAGAGATAAAAATAAAAAATGCATAGACAGTTTATATGTATTTAAGTAGACTAAAACCAATTGAAATACAGAATTTCAAAATATCTGTATCCTGGTAGAATCCTGGAATTGAATAATACATCTTGGATACCTTTTGTTTTAAAATGTTGAAATTAACAAATTTGTAATATTCAGAAAAATTAGTTGAATGCTCATATATAAAACAGGAATATTTGTTAAAATAGCTCTTTTGCTTGCCTACTTAATGTGTAAAACAGCTTTTAGGAGTTTGCATGGGGACATGAAATTTAACTTTCCATTCCCTTATGTATCCTTTGGAGAGAAGTTTAGCTGTTTCAATCTTTAATTAATTTAGGAACAACAAAATTTTCCTGAGAACTTAAAAAAACTTCAAAATATTAACAAACAAAAATTTAAGTCTCAGGAGCCTGTGCCTGTCAGCACAGACCAAATCTTCAAAATTTAGATCAGACTTCATTATACAAAACAATAAAAACATAATTCAATGTTAAATAAAAGATAATAAAATCACTTAAATTTGCTATTTTGTCTTCGTGAATTGCTCTTTTGAAATCAGTACTGGTTCACCTAAGAAAGACAAAGTGAGATATGTCTTTTTATAATTAAACCTTGTAATTTTCTGACTTTTCACATACAAATATAACCATAGCTTAACAAAAATATTTCTACCAGTTGCGCTCAATGGTCCTTTGTATCCATTGTCTCTTTCTCACTTCTTCTCTGTTATTTAAATAGTATTTATGCCTAATTACAGAATCAGAAAGATTTGAAATTAAAACTCTGCCTGATTCTTCAGTTGATTTTCCTAGGTAGATAATGTACTATCTGTATTCCATAAACATTTTTAAAATAAATGAATAACACCTATGAATCCTGGAAAGGACTTGCTCTTGCATTAAAAAAGTCCAATAAATTAAACTTATTAAATTGGCTGTTATTTAGCCAGTTTGATAATCCAGGATAACAATATTTTGATAATTTGTATTCAGCCATTTAAAAAGAAAAGAAAAAAGAAAAAATATGCACTTTTGATTATATTTCTTTCACTTCTAGGTAAGATAAAATAATATGCTCCAACAGTTATTACAGTTCATTATTAATCACCATTCATATCTTAGGATGTGAACAAACCTAACATTAGTTTCGCTTATGAATTTCTGGGAAGAGTCAAGGCAATAATGTGACAACTTGAAAAAGAACAAAAAAATATGAAGAGTAATTTTAATATTTATTTAAAACATCACAATGTCTTTTTCTTATTCTATGCAATTAATTTGTTGTAACTGAAATAATAATAATAACTAAAAAGTAGGTATATGGAATAATTTCTTTCCTTTAAGGTTCTAGTCTGATTCTAAATTTGGCTTGACCTGTCTTGTCCAATCCCATGTTTTTGATCAGGCTCCTCAACACTTAACACAATCTTTTTTGACCCTGAAAAAAACCCTATGCTTCACTCCATGTGCCATTGTTTGAGGAACAAAGGATTGCTGTAGATAATAGATGCATAGTGTACCACCTTTTTCCTTTGTCAAACTTATCATTTCATAATTCCTGAGGTCATTTAACAATAGTGTTATCCTAGATTTGTGTGATAGAGTATGCATATAGTGGTTTAACCATGGCTGATTATCAGGTGCCCATCAAGCTGTTCTATCACTTCCTCTCCTAAGCTGGATAGGAGAGAGAGAAATATAACAAGGACTGGAGGGTGGAGATAGGGACAAGGAGATCACTCACATTTAAGTATGTGACAAACAAAACAGACTCAACTTGGGAAGAAAAGGTTTGCTTTATTAACAAACAATCAAAACAGAGTAGGGAAATGAGAAATAAAAAACTACATCTTAAAATACCTCCACTGTGCCTCCCTTCTTCTTGAGTTTCTATCTCCTTCTCCCCGTCAGCATTAGAGGGGATGGAAAATGGGGATTACAATCAGTACATTACAGATGGACTTTGCTATTGCTTATTCTTAGAGGAAGAATTCCTCACAGTTAGTTTGGAATTGTGTGGGGTACCTCCCACAGGAGATAGTCCTCCAGGAACTTCTCCAGCATGGGTCCATCATGGGCTACAGTTCATCATGAGCTGCTCCAACGTAGGTCTCATCCATGGGGTCACGTTTCCTGACAGCAATCCTGCTCTCTGACATGGGCTCTTCTTTCTACAGGTTGCCAGGTCCTGACAGCAATTTACTCCAGTGTGGGCTTCCAACAGGATCACAGCCTCCCTTGGACATCCACTCACTCTGGTGTGGGGTCCTCCACAGGCTACGGGTGGATCTTTCCTCCACCATGGACCTCCATGGACTGCAGCGGGACAGCTGCTTCAGCATGATCTTCAGCATAGATCTCAGGGGAACCTTTATTCCAGTGCCTGGGCACTTCCTCCCCCTCCTTGGTGTCTACTGAGATATTATTCTCACTTCCTTCTACTGCTGCTGCAGTTTAGCATCCGCACAGCAACTTCTTCCCCTTCGCAAATATGTTACCTCCATTGCTAATTGGCTTGGCCTTGGTCAGCTGCAGATCAGTCTTACAGCCAATTGGCACTGGCCCTGTCAGACACAAGGGAAGCTTCTAGCAGCTCCTTTTTTAAAGAAGCCATCTCTTTAACCCCCCTGTTACTAAAAACTGGCCATATAAAAGCACCATAATAATAACTTTGGTACTGTTACCTGTTTTACATTGACACTAGGATGATTTATGTTTTACCTTTATTCTCCACATAAAGTATATAGCAGTCCATTTTTCACTTTGGAGTAAAGTTGATTTTCAGATGAAGGAAATCTCGTTTTACAAAATAAACATAAGAACTCAGAACTGACCTTAAAGTTTGTTTGTGATTTCCCAGTTTGGATTATGTATAACTATCTGTCATGGTTTAACAAGGAGCCGCTTTTGCTTGGCAACAGGAGAAGGGGGTTGCTGTGAAGACCAGGTAAAGAGTTCTTGGACTTTCCCCTGGCTCTTGGGTTTAGACCCACCTCCGGCCCGGCTGGGCCAATCTGACGCCTATTTAGAGACGGGACTTTGAAATGCTTGGAGGGAGGTGTAAGGTACAAGATGGAGGAGACCATTCGGACCCCACAGTCAGAGAAAGAGGAAGGAAGGAAGGAAAGAAGGAAGGAGAAGCAACAGACAGGAGACCAACCTGCAACCCTTGGTGAGGATGCAGACTGTACCCCTGCAACCCATGGAAGACAATGGCAGGACTGAGAGCCACCAGCAGCTCTAGGTGAGTGCACCCAGACGAGCAAGAGACTGTGAGGAGGCGGCCATGGTGCAGGCCGTGCTGGAGAGCCTGAGGGCTGCAGAGCAGATCCACACAAGAGGCAGAGAGGAGCTGCAGCCTTTGGGATGAATGCACATTAGAGCAGCCCATGCAGAGCTCCCTTGTGTGTGAGGTACCTTGCAGAGGTGCAAGGAGGACTGGTGCGGAGCCCGCCCGCCCTGAGAAAAGGCAAACGGCAGAAACCACTGAGAACAGACTGACTGAAACTCCCATTCCCTGCCTCCCTGAGCCGTTCATCAGAGGAGGAGATAAAGACACCAGGATCAGGGCTCTGAGCCTGGGAAGAAGGGAGGAGTGGGGAGAAGGTGGTCTTAAAGGGCTGGTTGTGCTTTTCATCATTGTACCACTCTGTGTTGTTTTCCGTTGGTTATGTTTTGGGGTTTAATGGTTACGTTTTGGTTGGCAGTGGCTTCAATTATTTTCTGTTTTCTTCCCCAAGCTGAGTAGCCTTGTCTGTTTTGTCCAGGACCATAAGCAGCAATTAAGACCTCCCTACCCTTTGGGAATTGTTAAGACTTTGGTACTTGAGTCTAATCGTGGTCTTTTGTCCCCTGATGGGCCTAAACCAGGATGCTATCTTTACATGCCACAGTTTAATTGATAATTAAAAGATTCGTAAGCATTTTAATTAGAACTAACTAGTATAAATTGCTAACCAGTTACATAATATAAACAGTCCTCCATTCCTTTGTTTTACAAGAAAACACTCTGGCCACATCTCATGGCCCAGTACTTGCATTTAACCTCATGTCATTTTAACCCAGTTCTCTGTATTCCAGTTCTCCTAGATGTCTGCAACGTCTTCCAAAGGAGACAAAGACATATAATTTTAATCCTGATTTTAAAATGTAGTAAAATTTCTTAGTAATTTCATTGTGAAAATCTAAAGATATATATAATTTGGAGAAAGGATATTCATAGCACTCATTTTGCTGACAGTCTTTCCCACATAAATATGTTCTGTTATTGGAATATATTGCCGTCATCTTGATAGTATGTACTTTCTGTATTTTAATATCTGATTTTCCACTTCATAAATGCCACCATTTCCCCAAGAAAATATGATTTCTGCAAAACAAAATATTTTGTATTATGATCTTTAAAAATGATACATATCTTTAGAATTTTTTTTACAAAATCAAACTTTGTATCTTCATTTTTTAAAATGTTCATATACTTATCTAATCAAGTCTATCATTTTCGCAATGAACTTGCTCATAATTTAGAAAGTCAAACTAGAAAATTTAATTTGTAACTCCTACAATCAAATTAAATGGGTTTTTTAGTTGACAGAAATTAGTGTTTTCAATTATCTATTTCTATAAAATTTTCACAGTATACATAATCTTAAAAAAATTCAACTCATTCTATTCAGAAAAGCTTGGACTTTTGAACAATTTAGTAAAATCCGTAAGACTAGGAAGTTAAAAATAGTATGAACTATTCCTTCCACTTCAAAAATTTCCTACTCTTCCCCAATATAATATTTAAAATACTTAAAAGTGGAACCTTATCTTGTGCATACCAACAAGCTTAGTTTAGTACCTTTAAAGATAGTTTTTTCCTAGAAAAATTAGTCATACTTAACCTGTAAGGGTTTTTTCCTTCTGTAATTTCTATTACTGTCTTACCATTTGCTCAATGAACTGAGCTTCATCAGATTTTCTGATATTCTTAGCAAAATGAAAGTAAATTAGAGACATTTAATTTTTGGAATAAAATGCATGCATAGATGACTTTGAAGGAATAAAAATATCTACAAATCTAACATGTTTAGATTTTTATTGAATGTCTCCATGTTGACAGTCTAATTCTGGTGAGATTCTATTATCTTCTGCATTCTTTTTTCATTAGATTTTTCTGACACTTGAACTTCATTGTGAACCTTACTTCAGAGGAAAAGACTGGTGATATTAGTAACTTTAAAAAAAAAAAAAAAAAAAAAACCAAACCAAACAAAAAAAAAATCGAGTTAAGGAATAGATTAAAATAAGAATTATATATTTCTTTGTCCTCATTCTGATAATGAAGCATACTATATCAAATGTTATGTACTGCCTGAGATTTTTGTCTCTGTTTTTGAAATACAACGTTCACTTCCGTAATGTATATATAAAAAAAATTCTAAAAATAATTTGCAGTAGCAGGAAGAAAAATGAAAATATCAGTGCATAAAGGGTTCCTTATTTTGCAGTCTTTTGGATTTCCCAGAATTTTACCACATTTGGTATTTAAGATTGCTATTACCACTCTATTCTATAATTAATCCTAAAAATAATATACAAAGTTGTGTTTAATAGATACATATTATCCAGTATGTGTATTCTTAAAGCTAGTTTGTGGATTGCACAGAGAAACAAAAGTATCCCTGCCTTGAGAGCAATTTTCTACAGCTTCTTTTAACTAGAGATTCATTGCAAATTGAAGTACTGTTTTCCCCTGAAAGAATAGTGGATGGCAGAAATCATAGTTCTGATATCAACAGTGAGAAGCACCTGTGCTATCAGATCTACTTTTTCTTTCACACACAGAACCTAAGGAAGAGAGAAAATAGATACAGTTTTAAAACAAAGAAAAATATTTTTAATGTTACTTTGTAAATACAACATGTAACTATTTTTAAAAGCACAATTTTTAATTTGTCATCCAATGTACCCTGTTTCATATCCAGTTCTACCAGAAGAATGATTCTTAGATCTTATTTCTTTAAACACAGACGGAGAGGATTACAGTGAATGGAGAGATGATTTACACCTCAGCTTGCACTAAACAGTTAAATGGCAGGCTTAACTGGCTTCACGACATGCAATAATTCCAGACTCAAGATTTCCTATGTCCTGGGAATGATCTCACAAAAAAAATCATAATTCTATTGCTCTCAAGCATTCAGGAAAATCAGTGTCCAGAATTCTGTGTCAAGCATAAACTAGTTCTGTCATGGAGCACTGTATGGAGTTTCTACAGAGGGATATTTTATCTATCTGTTATCAATCATCAGTCTTATCTATGTGTTGCACATTTCATCTCAGTCGTTGGATTTCAAATAAAATTAATGCACATGTAGCAAGGAGATGTTGTTTATAGACATCCCAGTAGTGCCAAAAGGGGCCTTGATATGAATCAGAAAACTGATTCATGTAGGTAATTTCAAAACTTTATTTAGGAAATCTTAATCAATGTTTTGAACCTGAAGTAAAGAAACATGGACTGCTATGAATTCATTGGGAAACGTGTACCATGCACATATACTCTAGAATCAACATGTGGAAAGGAGGATATGCAATAGGACAAGTAGCTTTGGAATCCTCTCTCAGGAATGCCTAAGTGGAAAAAAATAATCATAGTTTTTGTTTTTATCTGCGTAATCTAGTTCTGTTATTATTATTATAGCTCCTGCTATTACTATTATAAATTCTGAGATAAGAAGCTATTTCCATTTTTAGAAAACAGGACATTTTTAGCAACAGGACAAGGGGTAATGGGATAAAGCTGCAACACTAAAAACTCCATTTAAATATGTGTAGTGTTTCTGGCCTGGGCCAGGTCTTTCAGTAGCAGTGAGGCTAGAGAGGTGGCTTTAAACAAAGAGAATTGCCAGAAGCTTCCTCTGTAGCTGACAGGGTTAGGGCCAGTCAATTTTAAGCTGGACCCTGCACCTGACCCAGGCCTGGCCAATTAGTAGTGGAGGTAACGCCTCTGTGAATAACGTATTTGAGCAGAAGTGGTTGCACAGGGGCAGAACTGCAGCAGCAACAGGGAGAGAGAATGTGAAAACATCTCCTCAGACACCAAGGTCAGTGGAGAAGGAGGGGCAGGAGGGGCGCCTAGGCACTGAGAAGAAGGCTCCCCTGTGATATGTGGTGAGGACCATGGTGAAGCAGTTTGTCCCCCTGCAGTCCATGGAGGACCACTGGGAAGCAGAGATCCAGTCGCAGCCCGTGGGGGAGGTGCTCACGCCGCAGCGGGTGGATGCCTGAGGGAGGCCGTGACTCCGTAAGAAGTTCATCCTGGAGCAAGTTCCTGGCAGTACCTGGGAGTCCGTGAGGGAGATGCCCACGCTGGAGCAGGTTTGCTGTCAGGGAGCAGCCTGTCCCTGAAAGACTGTCTCTCCCGGTAGATGACCCACACTGGGCAGTGTGTGAGGAGCTGCCCCATGGGAAGGCCCATGCTGGAAGTAATATTATGACTGGGTGGATATTGAGCTAAACCACCACAATAAGAAAAAACTATTTTACTGGGAGAGTGACAGAGCAGTGGAACAGGCTGCCCAGAGGTGTTGTGGAGTCTCCTTCCTTGGAGGTCTTCAAGACCCACCTGGACATATTCCTATGCCATCTGATCTAGGTGAACCTGCTTCTGCAGGGGGGTTGGACTTGATGATCTCTAGAGGTCCCTTCCAACCCTACTATTCTATGATTCTATGAAAATGTACTGAGCTATATAGGATAATGATTACATTAATGGTGAGTGAACAGAACAAGGAAGATAAAGCCTTGGAGTCTCCATATTTTTTCCCCAGACACTGTGCTGGTATTTTATACAAATTGTGATGTCAAGATACATAGAAAAGTTCTATAAAACTTGCTTTTTTCTATTTTCTGTGAGTACTTTTGAGTGAATGCCAACTTAGGAATTCCAAATGGACAAAGTATTTTTCAGTAACTTTCAGCAATAAACCAGATTTTGTACACAGCATTTCAAAATTATTTATTTTAGGATTAACAGGGCTATACAATTTTCTTTAGACTAAGTTCCTCTCAAGACACTGTGTTTTTTCCTTACTAGATGCTCTAGTACACCTAGTACTATTTGTATGTTCCATCCCAAAGGGTCATTAAGAATTGTATAAACAAAAAAACTTGAAAATACTAGTGGGATCAGTCCTGTAGTTCTTGAAATCATAGGTAATGCTGTATAGAAACAACATATTTCTGTGGCAGAAATATACTATGTATGAGAATCTCTCATACACAGTTTCTTCAAATATTAATTACTTTTCATAGAAGATACAAACAAAAGACATATAGATATGCACTATTAGATAATATATATCTGAGTAGGAGAAAATAAAACAAATTGAAGAAGCAAAAATTGACTACCATGTGACTGTAAAATACATGCAATGGATAGATAAAACTGTTCTAATTATCAACATAACACAATTTTCTTCAATAAAAGTACAAAAGTGTTTGTTTGAGAGCTATAGATTTGTTTCTTAATCTGCTTTCCATACAGATTTATCTGAGATTGTTCTCTAGTTGGAGCAGTATTCCTTTGTCTTGAGCTCTGAATTTCATGATTGGAGTGGAAAGCTGTTTTTTACTTCCTTCTGAGTAGATGCACATTGCTGAAGGAGTTGCTCTCTGCTGATTCACTAGTGTCCACCTCAGCACTTTCAGCCTCCAGGGCAAGCTGTTGGTCTTAATCATAAATTGAATACATGAGGAAGAATAATTAAAGAGCAAACTGTAATTATGAGTAACATCCAAAGGGATCAAAACTAACATTGAATGTAGGCCTTAGGTTTCCTATTAGTGCATTTAGGATTAACTATGAACAGTCTTGTTAAACTCAATTAAATCATTCATTAAATGGATTTTTCCCACTAAAACAGGATAAGAAGCTTGACTTTTAGAACTATGGTGTTTGTTGAGGTTTTCATGTTCTTAATTATTACTATGCATGCTTCAATGGATTTCCTTTTCCTGGGAGACATATTTTTAAAAAGATAGACAAAAAGAATCCTTAGTACATCTTTAGAGGGCTGTGTTTTTTTGGTTTCCTTTTATCGCCAGTTCTTCTACACCCCAAAACTAATTAATGATGTGTCAAACACTGTATGATTATCCTTGCCTGAGAAATAGTGATATCTCTTTGTTGGTGGGGTTCCTAACAATTAGTATATTTTTTTTCTTCCCTTGAAATTGTGCTTTACTTAACCTGGATCACACCTTTTCTGTTAAAATTTATAATACATATCAGTGTAGAAATAGTTGGTTTCTTTGTAATATCTGATGAATCTGGTTGAGATATATTGTAGTGTGCTTTTTCATGCTATGTTCTATCCTTTTCTTGTCAACTGTGGCTAATATGTAACAATAAAATTAAGTAGAATGGAGCAATGTGCATTTACTGCAGTATAACTATTGTCACTTGTTAGTGCTTCACTGAACTTCCTGGGGATATTTTTGAGGACTACAGGAATATCAGTGCAAGGGCATTGAGAGAAAAGCTTACAAATATTTTAGGAATCTATCCTGCAGAGTGATAAGCTCTCTGGTCTTTGACAGTTGTTTAACTGCATATTCAAATTTAATTTAAAATCCACTTAGATTTTTAATTGGATTTTAGTTATGTTTAGGTGAGTGCTATACCTAGGCGAGTTATAGTTGAGTGTCGTGGGTAGAGAGTGTAAGTATCATATGCTTTTTGGTATAGTGAAAAGTTACGGGTAACACCACAGTTATAAACCATTCTACAATGGTCAGCTAAAGAAATGCATGTCTGATTTTAGGGGTAACAGAACACAAATATGATATTTAACAGACATCATCTCTGGGAAGAATCAGAGAAGTTTGAAGTGTAAAAGTTCCCAAGTAGAGAGAGATAGCACATTTGCTGTTTAGAGAAGTTCTTCTTGTAGTCATTAGGTTCTTAAATGTTTTTCTCCATTTCTTCTCAACTCAGAGAGAGAAAGATACAGCAGGAAGAGACTGAAGACCCAGACAAGAGAGTCGATGGACTGTACTCCTCTTTCTCCACCAAGATAGGGATACCTTCTTGGTAAGAATTGTGATTTTTTTTGCTCTTTAGCAAAGAAAACCCAGGTTAATGGTTGCCTTTTTTTTTTTTATTGTATACTAGCGCTGTTGTAGTAAGTGCAATTATCAACAGCAATCTCAAATTGGCTTTATCTATTGCCTTTCAATATGTTACCTGTTTTCCAACCTTCTGAAGTTGTGGTTCATAAACCAAATTCTAATATTTGACTTTGTGAAACCATTTCCAATGAAAGTACCCATGAGGGATTCTGACAAGCAAACATCAGGACTTCATCCTTAATGTGAGACTTAAGTCTGTCATGTGCCTACCAAGCTGTCCTCTCACTCCCGCTTCTCAGCAGAACAAAAGGAGAAAGTAATATTAAAAAGCCTATGGATCAAAATAGGGATAGGAAGATCATTAGATCACCAATTAGCATCATGACCAAAACAGATTAATCCTGCAGAAGATTAATTTAATGCCAATTAAAAATTGGCATTAATTCACTGAGAGAGTTATAAAGTGTTGGAACAGCCTGCCCGGGAAGGTGGTGGAGTCATCATCCCTGGGGATATTTCAAAGACGCATAGATGAGGTACTGAGGTACATGATTTAGTGATGGGCTTGACAGTGTTAGATTAGTGGTTGGACTCGATGTTCTTAAAAGTATTTTCCAACCAAAATGATTCTATGACAAAAATAGAACAAGACAGTAATAAGAAGAAATGGGGTTGTGGTCATGTTATGAAACATTTTGTCACTCTTTCCTCCTTACACTGTTCCTCAGCTCAAGCATGGGATCCTTCTTACAGGATGGAGTCCTTCATGAACTACACCAACATGAGTCCTTAAGATAGGCTGCAATACTTCAAGAATTGCTTCAGCAAGAGTCCTTTCCACAAGGCTCCTCTCCACCAGCTGCAGCTTCCTTCAGAGCATATCCATCTGCTCTAGTATGGATCCTTCCTGAGCTGTAAGTGAATCTCTGCTCCGCTATGGCCTCCATGGCTGCAGGGACAGGACCTCATCATGGATTGCACCATGGACTGCAGGGGAATCTCTGCTCTGGCTCCTGCAGCACTTCCTCCCGGCCATCTTCACTGACCTTGGTGTCTGCAGCATTGTTTCTGTTACATATTCTCACATCTCTTTCTTACAGCTGCTGTACCATGTCCTTTACCTTTTCTTAAATATGTTGCCACAGAGTCACCACAATATTGCTGATGGGATCAATTTTGACGAGTAGCAGGTCTATCTTGGAGCCATCTTGAGCTGGCTCTGTCCAACATGGGGGTAGTTCCTGATTTCTTTTCACAGAGGCTACCCCTGCAGAGCCCCTCTTCTAGCTATTGCCAGAACCTTACCATGTAAACTCAATCCAGAATACCAACAAAAATATTTGTCCTCTGTATTTCAGATTTGTTTCCTTTCTGCCCATAAATAGACTTGAGAGTGTTTTGGGTAAGGGTAGCAATGTTTTTGATAGTGACAGAGAGGCTAGAGGAGTAGCTTCTATGAGAAGCTGATTAGAAAGTCCTCCAAAACCTCCAAGTCACTTCTGGCCAAGGCCAAGCCAATCAAATGCCTCTGTGATAACACTAAAAAAGGGAAAACTTGCTTTGGAGAGAGGAAAGTGGGATGAGAGATAAACAACCATGTGGACAACAAGGTCATTGAAAAGGGGAGAAGGAGGTATGCCAGAGCAGAGACTCTGCAAACCGTGGAAGGTAATGGTTGAGCTGAGATCTGCCAGCAGCTTGTGGAGAATCTCACTCTGGAGCAGGTGACTGTACCTGAAGAAGGCACTCCAGAGTTTGTGAGGAGCTGCAGCTCATCAGAAGTCATGTTGCAGAAGTTTGTGGAGGACTGTGTCTCATGGGAGGGTCTCCATGCTGGAGCAGGGGAAAAATGCAAGAAGTCCTACCCTTGAGGGAGTAGGAGTGGCAGAGACAATATGTTATAAACTGACTACAATCCCTGTTCCCCATCCACCCGTGTCTCTAGCAGGGAGGAAGCAGAAAAATCAGGAGCAAAGCTGAGCCTGTGAAGAAGGAAGGAAGGGGTGAAGGGAAGGTGTTTTTAACATTCAGTTTTGTTTCTCATTATCTTACTTTGTTTTAATTGGCAGAAGATTAAACTGATTTTTATTTTCCCCAAGTCTGTTTTGCCCATGAATGTAATTAGTAAGTGATCTCTCCCTGCCCCTGATTTGACAAACAAACTTTTTTTTTATATTTTCTCCTCCCCATCCCACAGCAGGGTTTAAGGATGGCTGTGCGGTGTTTTGTTCCTTGCTGGGCTTAAACTGTGACAGAATTTTTATCTAGAGGACTTAGAGACTATTTACATGTCTTTTTTTTTTTTGTCTTTTTTTAAAATAAACAAAAGTTAGTGGTGTTTGAAATCTTATTCTTAACCTAGCTTCAAATCCAAACTCTCAAAATGTTGACAAAATTTGGGTAAAATTTTACATTATATTTAGATCAAGCATTAAAATTAGTCACGAATGTGGTAGTTTAGCTCTGGCTGGGTGTTACATGCCCACCAAGTCACATTACTTGCCCTCCTAAGCTGGACAGGGGAGAGAGAAACATAACAAGAGGTTTTTGAGTTGAGATAGAAACAGGGAGATCACTCAGCAATTACTGTCATGGGCAAAAGAGACTCAACTTGGAGAGAAATGGTTTGATTTATCAATGAACAATCAGAACAGAGAAGGAAAATGAGAAATAAAACCAAATCTTAAAGCACCTATCCCCACCCCTCCTCCTTCCTTCCCCTTCAGCAGCGTGGGGAGTGGCGGATGGGGGTTACAATCAGTTCAGTACATACAGACTTTACCACTGTTGCTTCTCAGGGGGTGGCCTCATCACACTTCCCACTGCTACACTGTGGGGTCCCTCCCATGGGAGGTAGTTCTCCACAAACTTTTCCAAAATGAGTCCTTCCCATGGGCTACAGTTCCTCAAGAACTGCTCCAGCATGGAATCTCCATTGGGGGCAGCTCCTCACACCCTGCTCCAAAGTGGGTCATCCACCAGGAGAATAGTCCTTCAGGTACCAACTCCTCCAGCCTGAGTCCCTCACAGGACCACAAGTTCTGACAGCAATCTTGGTCACTAGCATGGGCTAGTGATCCCATGATCACCACCTCTTCCCATGGTCTCTCAGGTCCTGCCAGGAACTTGCTCCAGGGTGGGTTTACCATGGAGTCACAGTCTTCTTCAGACATCCACCCGCTCCGGCGTGGGGTCCTCGATGGGCTGAGAGTAGATCTCTGCTCCTCTGTGGTCCTCCATGAACTGCAGGAGGATGGCTGCCTCACCTGCCTCATGAGTCACAGAACCTTTTTTCCAGTGTCTGGACATCTCCTCCCCCTTCTTCTCCACTGACTGTTGTGTCTGCAGAGATATTGTTCTCACATTCTCACTCCCTTCTGCTATTGCTGCCATTTTGCAACTGAACAGCAAATTCGTCCTCTCTCAAATATGTTATTCACAAAAGTGATACCTCTGTCACTAATTGGCCAGGCTTTGGTGAACTGCAAGTCCATCTTAGAATTGACTGGTCTTAGACCTATCAGCTACAGGGGAAGCTTCTGACAGCTCTTTGTTTAAAGAAACCACCCCTGCACCCTCACTGCTACGAAAATTTGGCCCAAACAAAACCACTACAGTCTTAAAAATACTTTTTGGTTTAAACATCTCTGAATGCATAACTCGTCTTTTCATTATGTTTCCTTTGATAATTTAATTTTTGGATATCAGTAGTTAAATCTTAAGTCCATTAGAATTTTTGTTATAGATTCTGTTTCACAATTTATTTTTTTAAAATATGAAAATAAATATGAAAATATGAAAATATACCTCTAGGTATAACTACATCATAATCTTATTCAACAAAGTAATTTCCTAGTTATTGTCATATATTGTATCTGCTTCTTAACATATTATTTTAAGCATGTGACTTTATAGTTGCTTAGTCTCTTAATTTTTACATTCTGAAAGCAACTTTTTTTAGTGTTACACATCTTTATTTATCCCAGCCAATATTCTACACTCTTGAATATTCTTTCTTTAAAAAAGGAAATTGTTGTTGATACAGTAGATAAATGACAACTAATGCCCTAGGCTAGGAGTAAACTTAAAATAAGTGCAAGATGTAGAACTTAATTTCAGGTGCTAGACGCAGCCTGCTTCCTTTTTGTCTATAAATTGCATTGTGTGAAATTATTGTCAGAACTTTATTAAATTCTGTGTACTAAGAAATCAGTCTCTCATGATCCTCTTGAGAAAAACAATATGTTTATTTTTAGTGTATTTTAGCATCTTCAAATTGATAGAAATATCTTAAATTAATAAGGACAAATCTAATTTAAATGTCAACTTCCTCCAATGTGCATTGAAACGTAATGATTCCTATTAAGGCATACTAGATAATTCCATTAATCTATACCTCATTTAAATAAAACTATGCAAAATGCACATAGAATCTAAGAATTTTTTTAAAAAAAGGTTTATCAGTTTCTGATCTTACCATTTGAAAAGCATCCAGACTGCTGCTAAAGCTGTATGGTGCCAGTTTCAAACTCCATCTGACTTGCCTGAAACTACTCTACATTGAAAAGTACATTTTGTTTCGATTCCCATATGATATGTCTTGTACAAGTGCATAGATCACTTATGAGAAAGAAATATTTTAAAGACTTTTTGAAGTCATAAGCAATTTATGGTTCAGAAGCCATATGGGAAATGAACTAACGTTATTGCTAAATCAGGGAGACTTAAGTCCCATGGACAATAAGCAGCTCTGCAGACAGGATTCTACCACCTAATTAAATAGAAACATTGTCGACTTTTAATTCCACAGACAATGGAGAGGGACTTCAGCTCAAGACTTCACTAGGCAGAATATCACAATAGTTTTTTTTCTTATATTTCCAGCAGCCATATACAAATAGTTTTCGATTCTTTCTACTTGTTCAGACTTTAAAAACTCACTCCTTCTGTTACAATTTTTCTATGCTGATTGTACCATAATTATATGCCTTATATTTTGAATCAGCTACTGTAGATATCTCAAAAATAGCCTAATCTGTATCAGAATGAGTTATCTCTTTAAAGAATGATACTTGCCTCTTGCACATGGTTATTCTTCTAGCTCATCATTACTTTAGAAGATTTAAGAAGAAATTGCCCTTTTTTTTTCCTAGCCATATTCAATTGTTTGCCTCCCACAGAGATAATATAATTTGAACCATATTTATCTTTTATTTTGTCTCCTCAAATATCCAGCTAAGGTCACAGTACATTTTAAAAGGCTGTTAATTTCCAACTGAGAAGTGGCTGATAAATGAGAACGCTCTTTCTTTCAAGAACCTATGATACATTTAATATACTTTGTAAGGTGCTTTTGTTTCTTTAGATAAAAGTTTAAACAGTGTCAGTTGTTATTTTATTATTATCAATAATTTATTGTTTTTTTCATATGTATGTTTCGTGGTTTGACTGAGACAACAATGAAGCAACACAACAGTCTCTCGCTCGGTGCCCCCCATTCACCCCCCCCGTTATTAGGATGGCTGAGGCCTCAGTGAGATGAGAGGAAAAAAGATAACCAAGGATCTTGTGGATCAAGTCAAGGCAGGGAGGGCTCACTGCCAATTACAGCTCCAGGCAAAACAAACTCCAGAAATTAGGAAATTAGGAAAGTTTATTCTACTACCTTCAAGAAACAGAACAGAACAAAAAGCAAAAATAGAGTAGGATAGTGAGAAAAAAAATACAACCAGCACTTCCCCATCCCTCCTTTCTTCCCGGGCTCAGCTCACTGCTCCTGATATCTGTACCTCCTTCTCCCTCAATGGCTTGTGGGACTAGGGAATGGGGGTTGTGGTCAGCCTCTTCTCAGAGGAAGATGAATCCTGGCATTCTTTCTTTGCTCCGATATCACATCCCTCCCACAGGACACAGTCCTCAATGAACTGCTGTGGTGTGGGTCCTCACACAGGACGTCGTCCTTGATGAATATCTCTGGTGTGGGTTCTTCCCCACAAGAAAAATGCAAGGAATTCAGGCTTTTAAATTCCTGGATATTTTTGTTTTTAAAAGTCAAGGCCATTACTTAATCAGCAGTATTAATCACATTTCTGATGTGTCACAATTGTTTTCTTTCACAAAAATTGTAAAAAAAAAAAGTTGATACACCAGTGAAGCATTATCACTTATTGTAATTCAGCAATACCTAGTTGAGTTCATTTTTATTGTCCTGGGTTTGACAGAGATATAGTTAATTTTCACCAGACTTTGCAAGGGGACTTGACCAGGCTATTCCATACCATGCTGATTTCAACCTCAGTATATAATGGGAGCTGCTGGAACTCTGTGTCCTGTGGCTGTTCCATTGGGACTGAGTCTTGGGCTCCAGTCAGTAAGCAGTTACACTGAGCATCCCTAGTTTTCTGTATTCCTTTGTTATTGTTATGGTTGTTTGTTTTCTTTTTTTATTGTTCTGATAAATAGTTCTTCTCTCAACCCACAAAACTTTACCTTTTCCTCCTGACTCTCCTCCCTGTTCTGCAGAGATGAGGAGGAGTGAATGAGAGGTTGCTTGGTTTGCTTGTTGTCACCTGGGTTTAAACCATGAGTTACATTGTCACATTATTCTTTTTAAAATTTCACACTCTATAAAGAGATTTCTTCTAATTGTAGGAGAAAATAAATTTATAAGGCAGGAAGATATCTGGATCTTTCTCAGTCTTCTTACACCAAGAGCTCTGTCTCACTTTTGAACTTTTATATGTGCTAGCTGTAAATTGAAGTATGCGGAATTTCTCCTAGAAGCGTGAAATCAGGTTCCAGTTTTGCAAGTGAACATTTTTCCCCTTGAGCAGAAAATACAGTGTAGAGGATGCATGGTCAGCACACCAATAAAACCTTACTTTTTTTTCTTTTTTTTTACAAACAAAGAAGGTGAACACAAAGAAAAGACCATATAAAAATATGACAGTTCAAGGCCAGATAAAAAAGAAAGTCTGCATTCTGGCATTAAAATCTAAGCTCCTAGTTCACGAATCACTGAAGTTTGTATTTTTCAGAATTCAGAAGAATGTGTCATCTTTGTTTGTCTGCAAATTGCTGAAGAAATGTTAGAGAGCTGTCTGCTCTTGTCAGAAACCACAGTTGGAGCCTAGCCTGAGGTTTGGAGCAGAGTAACTCTGATGAACTCAGCATAAGCTTTATTGGTGAGTTGTAGATATCTCTAGACTGAAACACTTGGGGCATATTTTCCCCTAACTAACAGCCTAGCTAAAGTGAAGTATTTGCTATGAAAAATTGGATTTTTTCCCACATTGCAATATAAAGGTGAAGAATGATCCACAAGGGCTAAATTTGTATCACACAGGCTACCTCCTGTAACTTGCTTACAATTCCAATGGTAGATACAAATTATATTGTGTCTTGAGGTGGGTAAATACTTCCATTCATTTTCAACAATTATTTGTTTCAATAAAATTACAATCTTGATTTAACCACCAAACAAACACAATAATAAAAGAGTCTCTGAGTCTTAGAACTTCTGTTTAAACCAGAAGGACAAAAGAAACACCGTTACTCCCATTTACAGATAGGGATCTGAAGCACGGAAGAACTAATTAGTTTGAAAATATTTTTCATCAAGAATATTTACAATAATGCAGTGCACAGCTATTGGAGCTAGTTCTCAGCAAGATATCTCTAGATATCAGAATCGGCATAGATTTCTCCTGAATGAAATAGATCTAGAATGAAAAAAGCATTATGGCAATATGATGCCATATAGGGCACAAGTTCACAGTAACACAGGTTATAGTTATCATGAGGTATGAACTAGAAACCCTGCATATTGCAATATACATGGATTGGCCACTGTTATGCAGACTTCCTGCCACATAGTGGATCATACTTAGTGAGCAGCAAGCAGCAATAACTTAACCTAAATCTCAAACAGCCATTTCCATCATATTCTGTTACTTCTTAGTCTTAAGAATGAAATACTTTCTACTCCTATTGTATTTTTTAAAAAAATAAAATACTTTCCAGTTCTGATCTGCAAAACTTCTATGTCAGCTTCATAAAACATTCAAAACTATGTATTTAACAAATACAGATCTAACACACAGTTTTGCTTTGATTTGAGACAATTTCCTTCTGAGAAATTATTTTTCAATGGAAACAATTCTCAGTTAACGGATTTTCTTCATGGTATTTTAAACATATTGGGAAGCAATACAAAAATTACTAAATAATTTTCAGGTATCAAGTGGTGAAAATATACTACAGTTCCTACAAATTATGGTGAAAATAAACAGATTTTTCCATATACAGAGATTGAAATAGATGGAATTTCTCTCTTTCCTTCTGAGCTGATAGACTGTAGAAGATCAATGGCGTATAATTTGTAATTATGTGAAACTGAAGTTTGTCCTATAGTTGTAACTATGGTGTAGCTGAATATTAGAGCAGCGCCCATCTCATGCCTAAGTCAATTCCTTGGGTGGTCCAGCCACTCCCTGTCTAGTCATCTACACAAATTAATTAATGGACTGATTTGAAACAGTGGAAGGACTTGAATTAATGTAATTGAAATCATATCTACCTTCACCTTGCAACCTGATCGAGGAGAATCTGCTTTAACAGGGGACTGGACTAGATGATCTCTAGAAGTCTCTTCCAAACCCTACCATTCTGTCATTCAGAATTAAGTATGTGACTAATTGATGCCAGAGTTCTCTGAAAGGGCATTTGGACTATCTTCAAGATTCGTTCCAGGTATCTCCTGCTGTGCCTACACAGATTTGTTTGTTTCATTGTGTTAATCATGTTGGCAGGGGAAGAATCTGATACTTTCAGTAACTTCTCAGCTGGTTTCTGCTGCATAATCAAAAGATACTTAAAGAGTGTGCCTAGATGCAGTAGAAACTTCCTGCAAATTTTCATGTAAGACAATGCTGTACGCACAATTTACATGATCAATTTGTATGTGTTTTCAGATAACCCATATGAATAGATACAGTGTATGCAGGGGTGGTCATGAGTCAGATGGACTCAGCAAAGGCTGGGTGGAGTGCCACCTGATCCAAATCATGTTACCATTGCAAAAACCCATGCCACACAAGAGATGTCCTTCTCTCCCTCTATTCTGCCCTGGTGAGGCCTCATCTGGAGTCCTGTGTCCAGTTCTGGGCTCCTGAGCTCAAGAGGGACAGAGAACTTCTGGAGAGAGTCCAGCACAGGGCCACCAAGATGATCAGGGGACTGGAACATCTTTCAAATGAGGAAAGGCTGTGGGAACTGGGGCTGTTTAGTCTAGAGAAGAGGAGATCTCATTAATACTTTCAAATATCTAAATGGTGAATGTCAGGAGATTGGGGCATCCTTTTTTTCTATGGTAGCTAGCAACAGGACAAGGGGTAAAGGGATGAAGCTGGAACACAAAATCTTCCATTTAAATACAAGAAAAATTATTTCACTGTGAGGGTGATGGAGCAATGGAACAGGCTGCCCAGAGAGGTTGTGGAGTCTCCTTCCTTGGAGATCTTCAAGACCCACTTGGACATATTCTTCTGTGACCTGATCTATGTGAACCTGCTTCAGCAGTGAAGTTGGACTAGATGATCTCCAAAGGTCCCTTCCAACTCCTACCATTCCATGATTCTATGATTCTAACACAACTTCCTTTAACACTTGGAAACCAGCCAACTGTCCTCTTTGAGATACTCGATTCTCAAAACACATTGCTATATGCTGGGTTCTCTCTTTTTTAATATTCTGTATCAGTGCAATAGTAGAACAAGAAAAATGCAGACAGGTGATCACAAAATCTCAGAATGGGCTGATCAGTGCCTGATCCCACAGCCTTTCCTCATAAGAAAGATACTCTAATCCCCTGATCATCTTTGTGGCCCTGTGCTGGATTCTCTCTAGAAGTTCCTTGTCCCTCTTGATGTTTTCATTTTTTGCTTCTTCTAGCTATTCAACATTAAAATTCCTCTTCAGTTAGTCATAGGAGTTTGACAGGTAGCTACTAGGTCCACAAATATAAGAAATACATGTCTGGATTTATTGGTAGGTGCAGAATTAATGTAGTTATGTTTATTTTCCTGTGAGAGTACAGTAATCTGAGAGTTAGAGCACACCTTTATTTTCTTTTCAGATCTATTTTTTTCTTTGGATTCTAATTATCTTTTTCTGATCTATATGGCTTTTTTATCTTACCTACTGATACTTTGTCTAGAAAAGTGCCAAAAACTCTTCTAGTTTGTTTTTGGTTAGATTCTGTTTGTTCAGTCATACTATGCATTCCATCAACTCTCGTAATGCCACTGTAGTAACACCTACAACCCATCCTGCCCAAACCTATGTTTCTTCAGTTACATAGTTTTTCATAGTGGAGACTTAACTATTTAGTCTCTCCTAAACTGTTTCAAATTTTTCAGCATCTAATCCAGTGTTGTTCTTTAAGTAGAAAAAAAAATATTGAAATTCATAGATTTAGTACTTTAAATGATATAACTGGATAACTGGGAATATACATATTCTTTAACTTTTAAAAAATGTAAGTTAATTAGCAGCATACAGGACTTTTCTATCACCTATTACACACATCCCTACGTTTTTATCAATGTTCAAAAATATTGCTAATATTCTGCTTTTTTTAACTCACTTCCACTGGTAGGCCTCTAACACTGGAGAAGTAAAAGCTAATAATTTTTTTTTCCTATTACAGGAAAAAAACCTGAGGCATATGGAATAAATGTAGACTATTCAAATAGTGATTTTTTTAATTGAAACTGAAAATGCAACTAAGCAATCTTGTTCAAAGCCTTGTTTTGAACAACACTCTGTTATTACTGTTGGATTTATAATCTTTGTCACTGTCCTTTACAATGCAGTAGACAGGATGTATCTTACTAGGTCTAATAAATATCTAAAAATATGTCACTCTTTTTTCTAAAGCGTGTACAAATGAATGAGATTTTATTTGTATCAATGGCTGTGTCCCTGGTAAGCATACAGGAATGAGACCACTCTATATAAACCAGTGTTTACTTTTTAAAGGCAATAAGATCGTCCAAGGTCAAACTGTTATCCGCTTACTTGTAGCTCTGAGTAGAGATCAATAGCACTGCTTATGGGAGTAAATTCTCTCTAATATGATCATATACAGAGCTCACAGCCTGTTGTATGAAGGTCAGCATCGTATTAATTAATCATTTCTGAAACATTGAACAAGCTACATTACTGAGATTTTCTATCAATTTCCAAGAAATTAAATCCTTGGAAGTCCTACATGAATCATAAAAAAAACCCCAAAAACCAGTTCATTCTTAAAATAAACAAAAAAACCCCAAACCACTAGAAGCCACCAAATATGCAAAGGTTCAGTAAAATATACCATTAAAGTAAAAAAGAAACACATCATATTTAGACAATATATTTTTTTCTCATAATGATATTTGTTACGAACATAATTGATTTTATATTTTGAGGGATTAAATTATATACAATAGTAGAAACTCTACTATTACTGTACTCCAGTGTATTCCTTTTTCTGTATAGTTTATCACGGTTTAATTCTGTCAATATAATATTCTGAATTCAGTTTTTATTCTTATTCAAATTAATAGCCAATTCATGTTTCTTCGTATAATCTTGACATAATAAAGATAGAACAAAAATTGATGAATGATAATTTTATCAAAATGTCTTTCCAGATGTCAATGCTGTATGTATGTCACTGTGAAAAAAAATAGGTGAAAGACAGTGAAAATGGGAAGACTATCTCATTAAAAAAACCCATCATTTAAAATTCATTTCCATTTTATTTTAGGATTACTTTAATTCTTTTTAAGTTTTGTTGTTTGATTTTGAGATTCAGCTTTGTTTCTTTCTCCAGGAAGGGTTTAAGTGAGGAAGAGATCAATTGCAAAAGGATCAATATCGTATTTAATCCTGATGTGAGAAAAGCTGAATCAAGAGCCTGGACAAAACAGAATAGGATGTGAACCAGGAATGAACTCTCACTACGTGATTTAGAAAACTGAGCTGTTCATTGCAATTCAAATTGTACTGAGTGTATTTCTAAGGAATTAATTGATTTCACTAAAACCACATGAAAATGTATATTTGCAAACTTCTCAGATGGTTAGAAACTGATAGAAAACCACAACTAATTGGTCAAATGTTTGTTAAAAAAAAGAAAAAGGTCTTGCTTTAATTTCAAGTAAGAAATTTATCATGAATAATTACTGGCTTAAACTGTACAACACAAATGTTTTCTTAAAGTGTGCTACTCAAGTTGCTGTTTACTAACTTCTGCACTCCACTTCCAAAATATTTCAGTCCATGACCCTGAAAGATGCATGTGTCATTTCTAAGATATAATAATGTACAGCTACAGAACTTTTTTAGGTTCTACCAAAGCTTTTAACCTTCTGTGGGAGCTGATGTACTTACATTTTTTTTCGGGTCACTATGAGTTAGTTTTTCAGTGGCGACTATATTCCCAGCACATTATAGTGTCATACATTAGCAACTTCTGAATTAACAAAAAAGCAGATGAAACCACACAAAATCTATAGCCTATCATGGCTATATTGTTCTGTGATACCTTGTTGAGAATCAAAATAAATAGAGAATGTTAAATAGCTCCATGAATCAGAGGGACATTTCAAGATCCTGTGTGGAAGAAGTAGGACACCAAGTTTGATTGAGACCCTTGACTTCAGGCAAGCTAAACTTGGCCTCTTCAAAGACCTGCTTGGAAGAATCACATGGAACAGGATTCTAGATTGTAGGGGTGCCCAAGAAAGCTGATCAATCTTCAGAGGCCACTTCCTCCAAGCCCGAGATTGGTGTACCCCTACAAGAAGAAAATCAGGAAGAAGAGGCAAGAGGCCTACATGGAAGAAAAAAGAACTACTGAGACTACAAAAGTACAAGAATAAATTACATGTAGAGTGGAAAAAGGGTTGGGTTGTGTGAGGAGAACATTGCCAGAGTATGCCAGGACAAAACCAAAGGGGCCAAAGCCCTTTTAGAATTAAACCTGACAAAGAATGTAAAGGAAAACAAGAAGGGCTTCTTCAAATACATAAGCAGCAAAAGGAAGATTAGGGGCAATGTGGGCCTGCCACTAAACACAGAGGGTGCTCTGGTGACAGATGATGCAGAGAGGGCTGAACTACTGAATGCCTTCCTTGCTTTAGTCTTTACGATCAAGGCTGGCCCTTGGGAAGCCAAGTCCAGCAAGGATAGTAGGATGGTCTGGACAGCAGAGGACTTCCCCTTGGTGGATTAGGAAGAGGTTAAAGACTTGTTGGGCAAGTCATAAGTCAGTGGACCTGATGGGATGCATCCAAGAGTGCTGAGGAAGCTGGCTGATGTGGTTGTTAAGTTGCTCTCTCCATTTGTTTTTGAACAATCACAGAGGACAGGCAAGGTGCCTGAGGACTGGAGAAAGGCCAATGTCACTCCAGTCTTCAAAAAGGGCAAGGACAATCTGGGAAACTACAGGCCGGTCAGCTTCACCTCTGTTGTGGTTTGGCCCAGCTAGCACAGCACCACCACGACAGTCTCTCGCTCGGTGCCCCCTTCACCCCCACCCTCGTTAGGATGGCGGAGGCCTCAGCGAAATGGGAGTGAAAAGATAAGCAAGGTTGTTGTGGATTAAGACAAGGGCAGGGAGGGCTCACTGCCAGTTATGGTTCTGGGCAAAACAAACTCCAGTACTCGACTTAGAAAGTAGGAAAGTTTATTCTACAAGAAACAGAATGGAATAAAAGCAAAAAGGGAGTAGGATGAGGAGAAAATTACAACCAGCACTTTAAGATCTCCCTCCCCCATCCCTCCTTTCTTCCCAGGCCAGCTCACTGTTCCCAATATCTCTACCTCCTCCCCCAACAACAGATCAGGGGGGCAGGGAATGGGGGATGTGGTAAGTCTCTCACAGATGGGCTCTGCCGCTTCTGCCTTCTCAGATGAGGATGACTCCTGGCATTCTTCCCCTGCTCCAAAACGAGGTTCCTCCCCCAGAACACAGTCCTTAACGAACTTCTCTGGTGTGGGTTGTTCCCAGCAGCTGCGGCTTTTTCCGATATGGGGTCCCTCACACAGGATATAGTCCTTGATGAATATCTCTGGTGTGGATTCTTCACCATGGTTGCAGTTTCTGCAGTTACAGGGTCCCTCTCTCGGGACAAGGCCTCTTCTGGGCATAGGTTTGATGAACTGCTTTGTCGTGGGTTCCTTCCCACAGTTACAGCTGTGGATATAAGAAAAAAATGTGAGCATAGGGGAGAATACACACTTTAACAACTCAGAGTAAGATAGAAATGAGAATAAAAAATACTTATGCATTTTTATCCCTGCTCGGTCATACAGCAACTCTTACTTTAATCTTATTATAATTGTTATATTATAATAATTATACTTATGAACTACTACTACTACTATAGTTAACATATTATTCCTTTTAACCCTTTAATTTCTTTCTAGCTTATTCTTAAATTGTGTATTTTTTGTTTTGTTATTGTACTTTTGCATTTCTCTATTATATCCAAACTAATTTTTTCACAAGTTTTCAAATTCTTTAGTTTACATTTATATTTACCCTTTTCCTTTCAGATCACTGCTGAGGTTCTGATTTTGCCATGTAATTGTCTCTGTAATACCTATATTGTCTTTCCATTAGACTATAGATTCCAACTGCAATCTTCTTTTGTGAAACTGTCCATCATGTGAACTTTGTATTGCTTTCTGTCAGGTCTCATGATTAGATCTACACATTTTACTGTATCTTCTACATTTTTTTCTTCCTTAAAAAATACATTCCACCATTCATCAGGATCTTTCTTATCTAATTATAATTTCATTTTCACACACTCAGTCATTTTGCCCTTGTTGATCATAAGCAAAACCAAAAAGTTTAGTCCTTTCTTCAACTGCTGCATCAAAAAATTGGCTTCAACAGATTCCAATAACTGGACTGATGATTTGGTAGTGATTTCTGTATCTGAATATGTCTCTTCCCTTATGTACGGAGGCACAGCTGGCAGTTCATAACCTCTGATTGACTGTGCAATTTCCTGATTACTATTCATTACAGCATTCATTTCTGCACTGAGGTCAACTAACTGCTCCACAATATAAGAATTCAGTTTGTACTACTGACATGGTAGACATTCTAGGGACAAGCTAGTCACAAACATAATTCAGATTAGTCATTTGCCGCTTTTGTTGTGACAGAATCATTCATGGTGCATATTACTCACTCTATTAGACACAAACAGCTTCCAGTAGTCTGTGTCCAAATAATCCTGGTGGGTTTTTTCCTTTACAATATTTTTTTTTTCCTATACATTATATCTTTCTCTAGTATTTATAATGAGTCTATGGTTTAAATTTTAATTGCATTTTTATTGTATCTGTAACTCAAATTTGAATCAGCTTTAATCAATAGGAGACACAGGAAAGCAATTAATTCTATATATTTCTGAACACTATCTTGTCATTGGTTTACAGTCAGCAGGCCTCATCCTAGAATAACACAGGTGTAGATCACTATTAACTTCTGGCATACAGATATCCTGGTTTTTAGTTTTTTGTTTAGTTGTTCATTTGTCACATTTTAAAATAACTCCTCACTTCAAGTTTCCAGCTCCAGAATTTAAGCTTCTTGTTCAGCAGCATATGGCATTCAATTTTAGTCTATGTTTTTTACTTGACTTTTTCTTTTTTTTTTTTTTTAAATAATGTTTCCGGATTTATAGCCTTCTTTAGCATCAGCCTCATTACTTGATCTTTGTTTATAGTCTTTGTCAGTCTTGATGGTGTTGTTTTAGCCCTTTTCTCCTTTTTATTTGACTTAGCTACAACCTTATTATTATACCGTGCTTCATGATGTAAAATATCAGGTCCTTGATATGTCTCTCCTTTTTTCTCCTACTATTTTTTTCCTAAACTACATATATAGCAACAAACTAATTTAAATATTGGTATTCCATTAAATTGTGCACTAAGATTTTAAGGTTTTTAATTCAATGAAATTTGTCATAATTTTAAACTGGAAGAGAGTAGTCTTTGGTTCAGTGAAAGAGAGGTCAGGGCTTTTCCTGATGGAGTTGAAAGATAAGGAGAGTTTTGCATATGAAAACTTTCCAAGGAACAGGACTAAATGTAAATTTACAATGCTAATTCCTGTCTGAGAAAACAACCTGAAGATGTAGGGTTGCATATTTAGACTGGTAGTTGTGAAATGTCTGACAATTTGTCAGAGAAACCTTTGCAACAAATTAAATGCTGGGCAGGTATATACATCATTGATATCATTTCTTTGTACTCTTATACACTTTTGTTTGCCTTTATATGCCCTTGGAACTGCATAGCTCACTTTGGATTTTGTTAAAAGGAATTTACTTCTGCCAGTACTTGTCAAGAACTAACAGTAATTTTAAGGTTAGTCACTAAAATCAGGATATCCTCTCCTGGTGTTCTTATAACTAGGGTACTAGAATACTCTAGACATATCTAACTCACTGTTTCAAGTTAGTCAAAGAATAATGTCAATAGCTAAAATTCAGGGGACATTTTAAGGTCTGAAATAGGAAAGATCTGTGTACCGAGACAGTTTCCTCATAAACACCATTAGTCAGAAGAAAATTCCTATGCAGTAAAACAGATGCAAATTCAACTAAACCAGAGGGTCTTCCAGGAATTTTGACACTGACTATTTTGCTCAATGCCTTGACTTCAGGACAGAACCATTCACGTCCCATCTGTGTCCATTATTATAAAGCAAAGTGTCTGTCTGATTATATCTTTAGTTAATTTATGTGTACAATTGAGGATTTTAACTATGCCTTCCCATCCAAAGCATTGCTAAATGGTCAATTTCTAAGAGCCATCTCTTAAGAGCACAGGAGAAGCCAAAGCCAAAATGTTGTAAATCAAACAAGCAGGGCAGAAGACCAGCTTGAATGAGCAGAGATCTTCTAGAACTTGCATGGAAAAGGAAAGTGTATGGACATTGAAAGCAAGGACAGGCAATCCAAGAGGGCTATTGAAATCTTGTTTGCCACTATGGCCAATGCTCAATTAGACTTCAAGCTTGTCACAGACAGAGTGATGCACTTCGCTTATAAGAAAGAAGTAGCTCGATATTTATTGCTATAAAAAAGCAATTTAACAGAGTTGACAGTAAATAAGACAGTGATTTAACATGATTTGATAGCAAGTACATTTGATATTCACTGTATAAAGGGTGGAGTCAGACAAAGCAATTGTATCATGAGGTTCAGAATGGACCCACTTTGCTTTCTAAACTTCTTCTCAGAGAAGAATTTAGGTCTAACTGGACGAGACTTGGTGTCAGACTTGTTCAGCAGTTGATGTCTAAAGGATTTTATGTCCACAATCAGTCATTTATATCATTAGTTAAGATTTCAAAGTTTCAGTACACACTCTCAATTCACTTACTGAGTATCTGACATTAAACAGATTTCCTCAGCCTCAAGGAGTAACTTCGAGAGACATTCCCTGCTCAAGGGAAGATCTCAATGTGCATCCTTTAGCCATGTAGGAGAGCTCAATGAGCCCTGAACTGTCCATTATTTATGGAGTAAGATGGCTGACTTATAGGCATATTTGCACACCAGTTATGTACTTTCTATACTGGAGAAGCTCTGTATGCACTTATAAAACCGCAATGATTCTGTTAAAAGAAACCTCCTTTTCTAGAACGTTTACAAAAAATATTGGTAAATTCTGATTGCTTTTTTGATGCTAGACAGTACAACTTCCTTGGCTACTTATTTATAGCTATGTGTTACTTTTGTACAATGAACTTTTGGGGTGCATAGCTGTGGTGGTTTAGCCCGATGTCCACCCAGTCATAATATCACTCTCTCTTGTAAACTGAACATAAGGACTGAAATAAGGACAGAGATCAAACTTGGCAATTAGTGTCATGGGCAAAACAGACTCAAGGAGAAAAAGGTTTGATTTATTAAAGAAACAATAAAAGCAGGGACATGAGAAATAAAACCATCTTAAAGCACCTCCCCCCACTCCTCCACTTCCCGGGACTCCCTTTACATCCTCCTCAGCAGTGCAGGGGATGAGGAATGGGGGTTGCAGTCAGTTCATTACAGATGGACTTTGCCGCTGCTGCTTCTCAGAGGGAGGCCTCCTCACACT
>WBNH01009958.1:0-66584 GCA_013401255.1 Urocolius indicus | reverse complement strand
GACATCGCTGCTGATGGGAAGTAGAGAGTAACAGCTTTATCTGCTTTGCTTTGCTTCTCGCGCACGCGCGGCTTTGCTATCTCTATATTCAACTGCTTTTGTCTTAACCCACGAGACATTTGTCTTATTTTCTCCCCTTCTCTGGCTTGCTGAGGAGGTGGGTGATCAAATGGCGTGGTGGGTGCCTGGCATCTAGCCAGGGTCAAACTACCACAGCAACCACTTCTTCTCAAATATGTTATTCACAGAGGCATTATCTCCATCACTAATTGGCCAGGCCTGGGTCGGGTGCAGGGTCCAGCTTAAAATTGACTGGCCTTAACCCTGTCAGCTACAGAGGAAGCTTCTGGTAACTCTGTTTAAAGAAGCCACCTCTCTAGCCCCTCTGCTACCTAAAAAACCTGGCCCAGGCCAAAACCACTACAATAGTTTATCTTTTTTTCTATGCATTTACATGGAGTTCCATCCTGTGTGACCTACTCTAGGTGGCCTGTCCTGAGAGAAACTGTGGTCCTGTGGTGAGAGGGACCCATGCTAGAATAGGTTTGCTGCAGGACATGTAATGCCATGGTGACTCACACGACCAATCTATTCCTGAAAGACTGCAAGCCAAAGAAAATGCCAATGTAGGAGAGTTCTTGAAAAACTGCAGCTTATGGGAAGGACCCATACTGGAGTAGTTCCTGAACTGCTGTCTGCGGTGGGAGGGATCCCACACTGGAATAGAGGAAGAGGTAGTAGAAAGTAGAAAATTTGGAAGTGAAGTCAAATCTAGTAAGAAGGGAAAGGTGAGGAACGTGTTCTTAGATTTCATTGCATTTCTCAAAAGTCTACTTTGTTTAATTGATAATAAATTAATTTCCCCGAGTGGAGTCTGTTTAGCTCATGATGAGAGAACTATCATTATCTCTACCTTTGAGCTTTTTATTGTATTTTCTCTCTCTGTTGTGTTGGTGGAGGGAAAGAGATAGGGCAGCTTAGTGAGCACCTGGCAGCCAGCCAAGGTTAACCCACCACATCAACTCAGTATAATGTTGAAGTAAAAAGGAGAGTCTCATGTGTGATTTACTAATAGAAGTTCTATACAATAATTATTCAGTAATTGTATTTGTAAGGCCTCAGTGAATACTGTGTCCTACTTTTGGCATCTGACTATAAAGCATACACAGAGAAAGAGAAGAAAGGCTCAGTAAGACATGACCATTGATGGAAGGAAAGAGTTTAAAGGGACAGATAGGTCATGCCATTATAAAGAGAATTGTAGTAATTTATGTCTCATCTTCACTTAGAGTAACAAAACCTCTGTACACTTTTAAATAAGTACAGTTAGATGTTAGAGAAAAAAATGTTTCATTATTTAAAAGTTTCAAATCATTTACATATTTGCCTATTTGAGTTTTAAAATTCCCTCTAATTAAGCTTCTTGAGAATATATTTGAAAAATATCTTTCTGACATAGTATCTGTGATCTTTATCAGTACATAAATGTCTGTCAAATTACTTTAAATGACTTTCAGACTGTATTACATACACAAAAAGCTAAGGATTGGTGACAAAACATCTAGTAGAGTTATAATATGATCCATAGTGGCTAAAGAGGAAAAAAGTTAAGATCTTAGCAATTTCAATTATTTAAATCTCCATTGTACTGCCACAAGGCTAGCAATTGTAAAAAAAAAAAAAAAAACCACCATCAATTTACAGTTAACCGTTATTATATACTTTAAATAGAATGTTTCTAGGATTTACCATTCCATAGAATCTAGTAGTGAAAAATGAAATGTCCATTACAAAGCTGTCTGTATTTTTCAAGTAATACAATAAGACTTTCATTCCTGTAAGACTTGGGAAGACTGTCCACAAAACTAAAAAAATTTCTTTACCTAAATAAATGCAGTTCAATATGTTACATGCTACACTGAAATATATCCATAATTAGAAAACTAACAAGTGATTTCTTAAATTTATAGGAAGCATTACCACTTTATGGACATTTTAATTTACTACTTGAATTACTAGTCTACATTAGAGACATTAGAAAAAAAATGGAAAAAAAACACAAACACTAAATGGGATTGAGTAAGCATTTTTGTTAGCTTCAAAGCTATCCTGGTAGCTTTATTGTCTTAATCAACTTAGTTGAATCATTTTACTGCCCTTTTGAGGTGGATGTTGTGGACACATGCTGTGGTACTAGTTCACTTCTGCCAAATTAAAAATGATAATTCTCATGCGTGAAATAACTGCATGGACTAATGACCAAGTCTCTGCATAATTTGAACTGAAACCCCAGCAGGTGGCAAACAATTAAACACATAACACAATATAATATAGTCAGATTTTTTTTTTTAAATACAAATGATGGGGAATTAAATAAAGAAAGGAAACTCTCCTTTCCTTCATAGTCTTAAACTCCCCAAATAAAGTCAGAGGAAACAAACTGAAGAAAAAAATTAAAAATGTACTGCTGGAAAGTCACTCACCAACCGGTCTCCAGAACTGTCATAATTCTANAAAAAAAAAAAAAACCACCATCAATTTACAGTTAACCATTATTATATACTTTAAATAGAATGTTTCTAGGATTTACCATTCCATAGAATCTAGTAGTGAAAAATGAAATGTCCATTACAAAGCTGTCTGTATTTTTCAAGTAATACAATAAGACTTTCATTCCTGTAAGACTTGGGAAGACTGTCCACAAAACTAAAAAAATTTCTTTACCTAAATAAATGCAGTTCAATATGTTACATGCTACACTGAAATATATCCATAATTAGAAAACTAACAAGTGATTTCTTAAATTTATAGGAAGCATTACCACTTTATGGACATTTTAATTTACTACTTGAATTACTAGTCTACATTAGAGACATTAGAAAAAAAATGGAAAAAAAAACACAAACACTAAATGGGATTGAGTAAGCATTTTTGTTAGCTTCAAAGCTATCCTGGTAGCTTTATTGTCTTAATCAACTTAGTTGAATCATTTTACTGCCCTTTTGAGGTGGATGTTGTGGACACATGCTGTGGTACTAGTTCACTTCTGCCAAATTAAAAATGATAATTCTCATGCGTGAAATAACTGCATGGACTAATGACCAAGTCTCTGCATAATTTGAACTGAAACCCCAGCAGGTGGCAAACAATTAAACACATAACACAATATAATATAGTCAGATTTTTTTTTTTTAAATACAAATGATGGGGAATTAAATAAAGAAAGGAAACTCTCCTTTCCTTCATAGTCTTAAACTCCCCAAATAAAGTCAGAGGAAACAAACTGAAGAAAAAAATTAAAAATGTACTGCTGGAAAGTCACTCACCAACCGGTCTCCAGAACTGTCATAATTCTAAATTTTTTTTTTTTTAATGAAAGTGAAGACTTGATTCTGCTCCCACTGAAACAATAATAAACCCTAAAAGAATAAGGCTTGAGAAACATTTTAGCGTTACCTAAAACTTAGAAACAATCCTGGAACAACTTGAGAATCAAATATGTAGTAAGTATGTTATAATTTACAAGGTAGAGAAAAAATCCAGACAAAACTCAAAACCAGAGTATGCAAGCCCCTGTACCTAAAGAACCTCACTATCTAAATATTCCTTATTTTTACACTGGGACATTTATTTACATGACTTAAAAAAAATAGATGTAAGTACTGAAGCTTATGCCTCATAATCATGTGCAAGAATTTTCTTGAAATATATGATTTTGTAGAACATGGTATGTTTTTAGACTTACTTCTCATACCTGAGGACACTAAAAATGTCCAGTAACTGAATCATAACTTCAAATATAGACTCATTTGGCTTAGAACTCTTTATAATCCATTTCATATTACTTAATATAAATTTGAATTTCATTATGAAATTTAGGATTATTTTATAAGTTTGGTGATTATCTACATAAGGATATATTGCAGCAGAAATTAAACCAGAAATCAATAGCTACTTCTAAAGAAGAGGCACTGCAGATGTCGGGTAGTTCTTTGAAAAAGAAGTAGGGTTCCTGTTAACTTCTGGGACAGGTCATATAAAAGGAGAAAGGCTTGATAATATTATCAATTATATCTTATAAATTTTATAAGTCTTATAAATAAATTCAGAGTAAGACATAGCAGTTGATATATTTCCTCATATTTAGCTAATGTTAAAGAGCAATTTGCAGCTATAGCTACCATTTTAAGAGGCCTCTTTTGAAGAATGTCTTGCTGAGAAAACAAGGAGAGAGAAACTTTGAAACAACAGAGGAGTACCCCCTCAAACACAAAGCACTTCTGCTGATGAGGAGAATCTCCTTTCAGTCACAGCATGAGGAGAAAATCCAAACAGAAAGTTTGTGGAAAGCTGTTTTTTCTAGGACTACTGAATTAGAAAAAAGCCATAAGCATGTTGTATTAGAACTTAGTTTCTAGGATCCCAATGCTTGTATTTTGTGAGGGTGTTCTAAACTTCTGCAATAGCTTTGGTAAATATAGGCCCAATCTTCAAGGCACACAAATGTTTACAAATAATTTTCTGCTTTCTCCTCCCACTCTACCTTTTATTTTTTCTATACTTTGGTCTGATCAGCTCAGAACAGATACCATACACTTGTGTAGAAAGAAGACACATTTAATTTAGAAATGTATTTTTTTTCTTTAATGTAGATAATGATACTAATTTCACTGAAGACTTAGCTTATCATTGTCACACTTTCAGCTTTACCACCTCTTCAACTTTCAATTTAGTGCCAATGTATACTGAAAAATAGATTTTTATGCATACCTTCTTCTTCCAAGATAAAATATCTTTTAGTATCGCTTCATACTTCTTTCTTTTTTTCCTGTTGAAAAGCATTCCCCATGAAGAAACACCCACAAGGGAATATGTTATTCTCTTTACCACCATCAGCTTCAACTTATCTCCTGTAGTGATTCACTCTTTCAATTTTCTCAGAGCTCAAAGTGACTTCCTTCATAAAGCCTGAATTTTGCTATTGGCAAGGAAAGAAAGAAGGATGAAGTGACAGGATAAAAATTATTTCTCCCATCTTTTTGCAAAACTATCAAAAGGGCAACATTTATTTATTTTGCTTTGTGAGAAACTTTTGGATACTGAGAAAGTGTAGTTGTAATTTACTTGTAGTATGTATTTGGGGCTATATATAGATGTAATAATCTCCTCAAAAAAGTTTAATAAAGGTTTTGTACAATATGATCTGAAATCTACACCTATCCAAACTCATTAGCATGAGTTTTCCTAAATTTGTATTATTTTTTTCAATTATTTAATTGTGATCCTTAACATGAAATACACAGAAAAAAAAAAAACAAAAAATCAAGCTGTACTTTATGAGATATTTCTTGTTAAGTTAATGTTGTAGATGTTCAACAGAAGTGTTCAGCAGCTTACATTTTCACATAAATGTAAGGATGAGAGCCTGAGGCAATCTGAATACAGGCTTTTCAGACTTCAAAGGAGCAGTGAATGATTCTTGCCCTGCTTTTGCCATCCAGAATTGGCCTAAGCTTGGGGAGCAATTAAAATTAAATAGCCGCTGAACTGCAGAAAGTGAAGACCAGTAGCTCTGGGCATGAGCAGATTTTATGAAGTCTCCTGACTAATTCATACTTTGGTATTGGTAGAGCAAGGAATGGAGTCAGAATTACGATCATTTATGTGGAAAGAGAGCAAAAGGCAGCTGCATTAACCTTGACTATAGTAAGCCACACCTTCATTTCAAATCTGCTGTTTTTCAGGTTCTTTTTGCCTCTTTTTCACAAGAGGAATCCCCTTTAAAAACCTTTAGCTACTAGAGACCTGAATTCTAATCTCTTCTTTTGTAAATAGCCATCAGGGAGGTTAAATGTGTAGACAAAGCAAGCTCTGTGCCAGGTCTGTGTTTGCTGAATGGTGAAACTTCTATTTCAAAAATTATTATTTTTTTTTAATGTAGGGTCTACTTGTTTCATAAAATTAATAAAAAATTCAGAAATTGTTTGAGATGTTTTTAACAGAGAAAGTTTTTAAGTGTATTCCTGCTAAATTCTCAGAAACATGTAATCTACTAGAATTATAATGTTCTATTTACTTAGTTTCTTATGGAGACAGAAAAAAAAAAAAAATTATCTATTGTGTCATTGACAGAGCTCCAAAAAGATACTATTTCATTATAGAAATTGTAATTTACATGATAACCTGTGTTTCCCAGCTACATCACCTCTTCATAATTGCCCAATTAACACACATTACCCCTGGACAGCTGATGTTTAATCGGAACTAAAAGTTCTGTTTTCCTATTCTAACATAAATTAGCAATTTGCTGAGTGAAACTCCCCAATGTTGGATAATGTATTTGTAAAAATCATTGTGATACCTTTTCATTTTTATTTGTTTATCAAATATTTGCAGCAAAACACAAGCATCTATAGATTTCCCTTTGCTTTGCAACAATTGTTCTATATTTCAAACGTGTTTTGTTGATTGGCATCTCTCTTTCCTGAGCACATAGATTAATACTTGTAGCTGAGTAACACTGTAATACAGTATTGCTATTGCTAGTAACTTGTTCATTAGCTTTGTACTGAGTTTACAAGGCCACAGGATAAAGACTGATAAAATTTGTTCTGTCTGAAATCTCCTGACCGGCTTGTAGCTTTATTTTACTTATTTTAGCTGTAGGCATACTTTTTTTTACTTGAACAGGTTTCTATAGTGTTGAGCTTTTTTTAACTTTTAGTCATCTTTGAGTGATAACATCATGGTTTTACAACCCTAACACAATGGCACAATACAGGAAAATACAGATCTGATGTGGTAGTAGAATCCTTGTGAAATGGAGATTTAAGACGCATTACTGACGAGTTCAGGCTTCAGATTATAAGGGATAGGGAATAAGCCTGGCCCTGGAAACCACAAGGCCATAAACTACTAACACATGATAGGTTCATGAAAGGTAGATCTTCTTTAAGAGACAACAGAGAATAAATAAATACTTATCTACCAATCATGAAAGTCACTGTGTTTAGTAAATTCTGATGTTGATTGGAGTCACAAAACAATGTGGAAAAAGTATAAATGCATGTTAGCAAACACTGTGAGCTCTACAGTGAGGAAGAACAAGCCAGCAATGTGAACATCATACTCCTCCCAGCAAAAGTTTTCAGGTGCTAACTAATCATTGTAACACCAGAATGAAGCCACCAACCTCAGGACCCAGAAGAGACATGAACAAAAGTGCAAATTAGGTAGAAAATATGTAGTACATGAATAATAATTTTAACTAATACACTATTACTGAAATTCTTTTCTACATACACATATTCTTTCTCTTCCTGTAATAATTAGACGTGCATTATTAATGATTTTTTGCTTAGACTCTGAAGACTTCAATTATAATAACAATTACTTTTTTGGCATATGTATATAGGCATTTTAACTTTGCTCATAAACAAGAACTTTAGCATAATATACTGCACATTCATTCTTCCAAAAGTGTAGTCTAAGACTATATTTTTTGTTATTCAAAAGACAATAGTGTCCCTCAAGAGAGTTTGTAGGTTACTTTGCTTCTGATGTCATCTACCCTTTAGCATTCTTTCTTGTCATGGTTTTGTGTGGAACCGCTTTTTGCTTGGTAACAGGAGGAAGGTGGTACAGTGCTGGTCCCAGTAAGCAGTTCCCAAAACATCCCCCACCTCTGAGGTGAACCCACCTTTAACCCAGCTGAACCAATCTGGCACCTCTGCCATCATTATTTCAGGAGGGAAATCAGCAGTAGAAGGGGAGGTGCAGGAGTGGTATAAGACAAAGGTGATCATGTGGATGCCACAGTCAGAGAAGGAGGAAGGAGGGAGGGGTGCCAGACCAGAGACCCCTCTGCAACCCATGTTGAGAACGCAGGCTGCACCCCTGAAGACCGTGGAGGGCAGTGGCAGAACTGAGAGCCATCAACAGCTGCAGGTTGTCATGGTTTTGCCCAGCCAGCAATGAAGCACTACAATAGTGTCTTGGTCACTGTCTTCCCATCCATCCCCACCCACCTTAGGATAGCAGAGGCTCTAGTGAGATGAGAGGCAAAAAAACATCAAGGACTTTGTTGATTAAGACAAAGACAGGGAGGACTCACTGCCAGTTTTGGTTCCAGGCAAAACAGACTCCAGAACTCAGAGATGAAAGCAGGGATATTATACTATTCTACTACGTACAAGAAACACAAAAGAATAAAAAGAAAAAGAAAAAAGCACAATGGTGAGAAAAAAATACAACCAGCATTTTAAGATCTCCTTCCCCCATCCTTCTTTTCTTCCCTGGCCCAGCTCACTGCTCCTGATATCTCTACCTTCTCCCCCTTCAATGGCTTGGGACTAGGTAGGGGTAGGGAATGGGGAATGTGATCAGCCTTTCACAGGTGATCTCTGCTGCTTCTTTCCTCTCAGATAAGGATGACTCCTTGCAATCTTCCCCTGCTCTGATATGGGGTCCCTCCCATAAGACACAGTCCTTAAACTTCTCCGGTCTTGGTTTTCCCCAGCAGCTACAGCTTCTGTAAATAGTCTGGCCTCCTCTGGGCATAGTGACCCCTGATGTGGGGTGCAAACAAATCTCTGCTTCACCAGTCCTTTCCACAGGATGCAGGGAAGTCTTTTCCCCAGCACACCTCCTCCTCTTTTTACTTGCTGACATTGATATCTGCATGGTTGCTTCTCTCTCTCTTCCAACTGCTTGCACCGCCACCAGCCGGAATAGAAGAAAGAACAGAATAAGAAGGAACAGAAAGAACCCTCCTCTTCTGCCTTCTTCTTAAAAGTGATTGTGGAGGCATCTAATTGGCTCAGCCCCAGAAGTGGGTCTGGCTCAGAGCTGGGGAGTTTCGAGTAACTTCTTACATGAGCCATCTCTGCAGTCCCTTCTCCATCACCAGAAATGGCTCTACACAAAACCATGACATGAGTGAATGCACCTAGATGGCCAGGAGACTGTGTGGGGAGACAACTTATGGCACAGGCCGTGCTGGAATGCCTGANCCTCCCATAAGACACAGTCCTTAAACTTCTCCGGTCTTGGTTTTCCCCAGCAGCTACAGCTTCTGTAAATAGTCTGGCCTCCTCTGGGCATAGTGACCCCTGATGTGGGGTGCAAACAAATCTCTGCTTCACCAGTCCTTTCCACAGGATGCAGGGAAGTCTTTTCCCCAGCACACCTCCTCCTCTTTTTACTTGCTGACATTGATATCTGCATGGTTGCTTCTCTCTCTCTTCCAACTGCTTGCACCGCCACCAGCCGGAATAGAAGAAAGAACAGAATAAGAAGGAACAGAAAGAACCCTCCTCTTCTGCCTTCTTCTTAAAAGTGATTGTGGAGGCATCTAATTGGCTCAGCCCCAGAAGTGGGTCTGGCTCAGAGCTGGGGAGTTTCGAGTAACTTCTTACATGAGCCATCTCTGCAGTCCCTTCTCCATCACCAGAAATGGCTCTACACAAAACCATGACATGAGTGAATGCACCTAGATGGCCAGGAGACTGTGTGGGGAGACAACTTATGGCACAGGCCGTGCTGGAATGCCTGAGGGCTACAGAGACCCACACAGGAGGTGGAGAAGAGATGCAGCCCTTAGGATGAACATGTTAGAGTAGCCCATACAGGACTGCCCAGTGTGTAAGTGACCTCGTGGTGTAGCATGGAGGATGAAAGAGGAGTCTGCCTGCCCTGAGGAGAGATAAGGGGCAGGAACCATTGANCCCAGCACACCTCCTCCTCTTTTTACTTGCTGACATTGATATCTGCATGGTTGCTTCTCTCTCTCTTCCAACTGCTTGCACCGCCACCAGCCGGAATAGAAGAAAGAACAGAATAAGAAGGAACAGAAAGAACCCTCCTCTTCTGCCTTCTTCTTAAAAGTGATTGTGGAGGCATCTAATTGGCTCAGCCCCAGAAGTGGGTCTGGCTCAGAGCTGGGGAGTTTCGAGTAACTTCTTACATGAGCCATCTCTGCAGTCCCTTCTCCATCACCAGAAATGGCTCTACACAAAACCATGACATGAGTGAATGCACCTAGATGGCCAGGAGACTGTGTGGGGAGACAACTTATGGCACAGGCCGTGCTGGAATGCCTGAGGGCTACAGAGACCCACACAGGAGGTGGAGAAGAGATGCAGCCCTTAGGATGAACATGTTAGAGTAGCCCATACAGGACTGCCCAGTGTGTAAGTGACCTCGTGGTGTAGCATGGAGGATGAAAGAGGAGTCTGCCTGCCCTGAGGAGAGATAAGGGGCAGGAACCATTGAGAAAAGACTGGCTGAAACCCCCATTCCTTGCCATCTTGAGCCTTTTAGTAGGGAAGAGGTAAAGACACCAGGATCAGAGCTCTTCGGAGGAACTTGGGAGGGGTGGGGAGAAAGTGGTCTTAAAGGGCTGACTGTACTCTTCATCATTGTACCACTCTGTTGTTTTCTGTTTGTTATGTTTTTGGGATTTAGGTTTTGGGTTGTTGGTGAGTTAAAATAATTTCTGTTTTCTTCTTCAGGATGAGCAATCTTGTCTGTTTTGCCTGGGACCATAAGTGACAACTGAGCCCTCCCTGTCCTTAGGACATTCCAAATGGCCGTGCTTCTTATGTCTAATAGTGATCTTTTTGTTCCTAGATGGGCCTAAACCATGACATTTCTGGAGATAGAAATACATTTCATTTTGCTTGTTTCTCCGTGATATCAGGTTCTTATTAGGCTGTATTTTGTCTGATGATTTCAATAATTTCATGTTGATCATACTGTTTTTTTAAAAAAATTTTTGTATATTGTGGTTTGTGTTTGACAGCAGTATTCATGTAAATCCATCTACATGGATTGACAATGACCATCTAATTTTTAAGCATTTTTTTAAATATTTGGTATGGTTTTGATTGTTTTCTTTCTTTTTTTCTTTAGATGAGAACAAAGATTCTGTGATCATGCTCAAAGGTAATTATTCTGTTTGCTTCAGAGATGTTTCATTAGAAGAATTTACTACTATAGCTATTTGGATGAAACTATGTTACACAGACCCTCAGGGGATGCTGTATCAGAAGGGCTTGTGATATCTGCTTATTTCCTCCCAAGATTAGACAATCTGCACCAAAAAATCATTACCTTCTCAATGCATCTGTATTTACTTTCGGAGTTTTTCTGTCATAGTTATGTCATCTAGAGTATGTATATATATATATAATTTTTTTTTTTTTCCTGAGGACATTACAGAATAACAGAATGGTATGGTTGAAAGGGATCTCTAGAGAACATCTAATCCAACACCCCTGCTAAAGCAGATACTCCTATATTAGGTTGCACAGGAAAATGTCAAGGTGAGTTTTGAAAAACCTCCAGAGAAGAAGATTCCACAGCCTCCCTGGGCAGTCACTCACTCACAACTCCTACTCCTCATGTTGGGATGAGAAGGAGAAAATATAACCAAGGGCCTCATAGAAATCCACAAGGATGGGGAGGGCTCCCTTACCAGTTATGGTCGTGGGTAAAACTGCCAAGACTACTCAACTTGGGGAGGAAAATAAAATTAATTTCATCTGCCACCAATCAAAAACATAACAAACAGAAAACAAAACAAGGTAGGATGTTGAGAAAATGTAAACAATCCTTTAAGACTTGGTTTTCCTCAATTCTCCCTTCTTCTGAGCCACAGCTACCTGATATAGATATCTCTACTTCCTCCTTCATTAGCAACACGGCGGAGGGAATGGATGTTGTGGTTAATCCCTTACATTTCTTCCTCCTCAGGGGAGGAGGACTTCTCATATTTTTCCCCTGCTCCAATGTGAAGGCTCTTCCACAGGATACAGTCTCTAACAACCCTCTCTGGCATGAGTCCTTCCCAAGGGCTGCAGCTCCTCATAAACTCCAGCATGGGTTCCATCTCAGGTCCACCATTGCCCTCCATGGGTTGCAAGTGGACAGCCTAACATCTCACCATGGAATGCAGTGGGATCTCTGCTTCAAAACATCTCCTTCTCCCTTCTCTCAATGTTCTTTGAGTCTTCATTATCCTTTCTCTCTGATGCCACTTCTTCTACCATCTCCCAAAACACTCCGATAATAGCTTCTCCTCCTTAAAAAGTGATCACAGAGGTGTTCAGTTGTCTCAGCCTCAGAGGTGGGTTTGGCTTAGAACCAGGGAAGTTTCACAGAATCATAGAACCTTAAGGGTTGGAAGGGACCTCAAAAGGTCATCTGTACAAACCCCCTTGCAATAGCAGGACCATCTAGAGTAGCTCACACAGGAACTCATCCAGGTGGGTTTTGAATATCTAAGCAGTTTCTTACAGGGGCTGTCATTGCAGTCCCTCCTACATTATCAGAAATGACTGAACACAAACTCAACACAGATCTGTACAAAAATGTCAGTGACCCATTTTCAGCTGTAGAAAAACTGTTATTTGTGGAAGAAAGCTATGGATGGAACCTAGACATCTACATAACCTCTATTAGCTTTCAAAATTATCTTATGTGACAGAAAAGCTGACTGTGAAGGGTTTGGGCTTTACAATATGTGTTTTGTAAAGCCAAGATAAAACAAAATAGTAATTTAAAACTCTGTGTCTTTAGATGTTGGATGAAAGGCACAGTGTTACTTGGATGTAAGTTTCACAGTACTGTAGCTACATACCTGGAAAACAAACCTGGTGTTAGAAAAATCAGTCTTTGATATCATGAAATACTGAAGCATGTGAATGTTAAAGTGCCTTCACATTTTTTTCATTTCTTTTACATTGTACTAAGAGCTCTCAATCTATTAAAATTTGCTATTATCTGTTTTCTGCTTTGTATATATTTTACACATAAAAGGCGAGTGTCAAGAGGATGGAGCCAGGCTATTTTCAATGATGTCCAATGATAGGACAAGGGGCAATGGGTACAAGCTGGAACATAAGAGGTTCCAAAGAAACATAAGGAAAATCTTCACTGTGAGGGTGACAGAACACTGGAACGGGCTGCCCAGGTTGTGGAATCTCCTCCTCTGGAGACATTCATAACCCACATGGACAAGTTCCTGTGTAATCTACTCTAGGAGATCCTGCTCTGGCAGGGGTGGTTGGAGTAGGTAAACTTTTGAGGTCCCTTCCAACCCTTAAGGTTCTGTGATTCTGTGAATATATTACCAATATAGACTAAATTGTCATTTTTTTTTTCATGCAATCAGATGAGTACAGAGATAATCAACACAAACTAAATTTACTGGACATTACATTAATTTTATTACACATCAAAAGAACACAATCATAGAACACATAGGAAAGAAGATTAATAATATCTTTCCTATGTATTTTAGAATTTTATGAATTTCACTTTACTCTTGAACAATTTCTAATAAAACTACCACCAACAATTAAATTACTATGGAATCTCCATCTGTTTCTCTTTGGGGTGCAAATATTGTTTAGTAGTACTATAAATATTACTGGTAAAGATGATGTTAATTATTTCATTAAGGGAAAGGAATAGTTTTGTCTATTCTATACTGCAAAAGCCTCTTCTGTGTTGTAAGGAGTAATCTGTTAGGCCTAAACTAATAATATTTGGAGATGTGTTCCAAAATCAGGTAAGTTTTACTGATACTACTCACCACTCACAACTCCACCTCCCCCAATGTATTCTTTATCTGAATCTTCACAAAGTTAATTCAGCCTACAAAGAAACAGAGTGGCTATAATAGCTTAAAAACATTTGCACAAATGTTAATTTGTCATGCATAAGCCAGTGTCTAGATTCCCTGGGATTTTTGCATTGATATACCTAAGGTATTTTAAAAATGAAATTAAACAAATAAAACTTAAATAAAGTTTTTTAAAAAGTTAAAAAGGTGCAATGCTGCATAAAAACAAGCCTTACATCAGATGAAGTATATTACTTCTAATCTTTCCTCTATATTTGCTACTAAAGAATATAATTTCCTATAATAGTACAACAGATGCTTAAAGTTTGTAATGTCAGATTTTATGAGAACACATATATAACTGTATATTCATGCTACATATTTGATGTATAGCACCAAATGTACTGGGAAGTAGAAAAGGCTGCTCAGCCTAAAATTCAGTCTGTTCACTTAATTGTAATAGTATGCTAATTCTCTTCCTAATCATTAAAATTAGAATTTAGTAAGACCTGATATAGGTTAGATAGTTCGTATTGATTTGTAAGAGAAACCTGTTCTCATGCAATCATCTCAAAATTAATAGATTTTAAAAAGCATGAGAAGAATTGGTCAGGATTTTCCTATGGAGTAAGCTATTTTCAAAAATCAGCACTTAGAAAGGGAAATTTATTTTTTTTATATTTTCTTTTCCTTTTGTTCAGTTTGTAAATTTTATATGTATATACATACAATCTGTTTTGTTATGCACAGTTTTACTAATTATTTGAGGAAGAATACAATATAACAGAAAGAGAATTATGAATTAAAATGAACTATAAAAACCTAAGAAACAATAAATCTGAATTTTTTTTAACACAGATATGCCATGGTAATCCATTCTTATGAAATATAAAAAAAAATTAAGCTAGGTAGAAACTTGAGAAGTTGTAATGAATAATCCAATATTTTAGCCTAAAATTCACCACAAACTTGTTAAAAGCATGACCTTTCCTATAATCTAATCCATTAGGTATTTATCAGACTTCACATAAAAACACAGTTTTCTGGGAAGTATATGTTACTAAAACATCCTCATGAAATATTGAGTGTTGCCAGAAGGTTATACAATGTTTGTTTCGGTGAAGACTGTATTTATGTAAACATCTTCTGTTTCACAGAATTATAGAATGGTAGGGATGGAAGGGACCTTCAGGGATCATCTAGTCCACAACCCCCTTCCCCGCTCCCCCTGCTCTGGCTAAAGCAGAAAAAAGCAGGTTTTGAAAACCTCCAGAGAAGGAGACTCCACAAGTAAATGTGGAGTAGTAAACCCTTAAAGTAGTAAATCATGAAAGTAAGTCTTCAGCTTTGATCTCACTAATATCTCTTGGGAGAAACTGGAATATTTGATAAGAATAATTGAAAATATCAGAAAATAAGAGGATCCATACAAATATAGAATTGTATAGATAATTCCATCTTGAATTAGTGTGAAATCAATAATTCTATTAATCTTTTCATGTAAAAAATCAGTAGAAGCAGTTTTTAAAATACTTAATAATTCTGTGCAAACACAGTGCACAGTGACTTACGTGTTATTAGATTTTCCTTTGTTAAGCACCCTCCAATCAAACCAGTTAATGGCTGCAAGTCTTGTGTCCTATGGAAATGGATAATATACCTGCAGCACTCTGTTGCAATCCAATTTCTTCAGAAACTGAAGAATTGGTTAGAGTATCATTTGACTGCAAAATTGTTCTGTGTCCTGAAAGCATGTCATATCAAAAAGAAATGTAGTAGAGAGTTTTGCTGGCATAAACATTTCATGTTAGACACTAGGCTGCCTGTAGAACAAGTATAGTTTATTCAATACTACTGCAGGCACATATCTAGACTCTTAATATTTTACAGCCAGGAGATGTTGGAGTAATGTGAACGGACACAGGTCAGTTTTAAGTTATAAAACTACAGATGAGTGAAAAATGCATACGTAACTCAAGATTCAATTGTGAGGAGGGACCAAAGGAAAATAAATCTCACAAAATATAGTCAAGGGAGACACTGTTATCTGATCAAGTTAAATTTACACCTTTTTTTTTTTTGCTTTATTTACGGATATTGTCACTAGAGGGTTTCGATTTTTGCTACTTCCATTTCTCATTAAAATAATTGGCATTGAATTATTTGACTAGAATTTTAATACCAATATTTGCAAATGATGCTTGTAAACTGTACTGTCTTAACCTTCTAAAATGTTGCTACTCGATTTGCTGAGCTTTCCTTCTCATTTGACTGCATTTTTAATCAGGTAACAAATAAAGTGTTTTCTGAAAAACTGTCCATGTTTTCTGCAATCTCAGAACAAAGTGCAGAGAGGACATATTTGTATGCTTTATTTTAAACAGATGCCCAGCATTTTTAATTTCCTTCTTTCACATAAAGTTTGTATAAAGGGCTAGTATACTTTCATTATTGATGAGGTATAAGAGTTAAGAGACAAAAGGACCAGTCAACTGTAAATACAGAATTTTTGTAATCCTGATTGCATTTCTTGCGTGCTAGAGCAGCTGTGTCAATTGTATACAATCTTTTCTATATACGACCCCAAAAACTCTGAAAAATAAATAAAAGGGATCACACACTCCTATCTTCTGTTGCAGAATGTACAGCTTCAGTATGAATTAATGCAAAAGTTTTGGACTAATTTAGCACTTTAACCTGAGTAGTTAGTTGATAGTTGCTTCCATAGAAATGGTTTCTATGATTCAAATACATAAGTTTTAAATAATAAATAGATATCCTGTTTCCTTTAAACTAGATTGAGCAAAAAAATAAATGAATTTGTCTTTCACGGTTTCAAAGTTTTACATTTCAGGCAGATATCTAACTGCTTCCTCCCAATTTTCCAGTGTGATGTAGAAGAATGGGGCAGGACAGGAAGCATTATGATTGACAGAACAGGTCATCAACACATCAACCAGGAACAAAACTGAGCATATATCCCAGAAACACACACAGGACACTGATGCAGTCAGATACAAAGATTGCCACAGACAAGTCACTGCCTTCAACAAGACCTACACAATGACATAAAATAGGAGCAGACAGTCAAGTCCCCTTCGTCCTCTGTGGCAAGTAGAAATTGAAGCTCACTGTTGATGACACACACTTGACACTTTCTTTATTCACACACACAAAACTTAAAAAAAAATAATTTCAATACCAGCATAGAACTTCTGTTAAACAAATACCTCTAGCCAGATACAAGGTCCTATTACTTGCCCCATTCACTATCTTGTCTAGCTTGATGCTCATTGAAAAAAATATGCATGCATGCATACAGTTGTCTCACAGGCATCCTACACTTGTGCATTCCAACAAATCCAGCCAAGGTCCTGTCCTCACCTGTTAAAAGACACAGGAGCTACTGTTTGCTGTCTGGTTCAGTCTGAGGTTTGCTACTGAGTACTCAAGCAAACTCCATGTACAGTTTTGTGAAGATACAGGCACTTGTCATCTCAATAGCTGGCAACATGCTGTGGCCTAGGTACAGCTCCATCCATCCCTAGGATCATCTGAGTACCAGCACTCACCTCACACCAGCCTCTCCCATTTGCTGGTATTTCAGACATAGACCATTCCTGCACTCAATCCAGTTGTTGATGCTGAGATCACACATTGTCCAGTGCTGACATCATAGACCAGGGGCACCGAAACTCCTGGCCTGACTTCAGCTACTTCCCCCAAATCTACTCACGCTGGTCCTCTTAGTAGCTCACACTTAGTCCTTGCAGCACTCTTCCACACACACATGGGTTAGAGAGTGACATTTACACAGAAAGATAGTAAAGGAGAAGAAAATAGGACAAATTGAGATGATCAGGTGTAGGACTCTGTCAGAGAAGAATACCGATCAGCTCCATTCTACAGGTGACTTGACTCCCTTCATACCCTCACTTTGTTCTTCCTCAATCCCCTGCACACTGTAACATTAATTGCATAGTTCCAAGATCCCCTGCACCCCTCAATATCTGGGACCATCAGGTTTGCATCTTCCTCATATGCTATGTTCACGTTGGTTTTCTTGCCCTTTTTCAAGTAATGCCTGCCATTTCTTGACAGTCCATCAATTACTGTCATTGACTATATTGGTTTCTTGCCATTATCTCCATTGGTGTTTGTCTCTCAGCTCTGTGTTTCTGTAATTCTTTTAATTACTTCCTCTTGTTGCATATCATTCCATTTTGACAAGGTCCTCAGTCAGATATTCTTATGGAAATAAACATTCTCACACTCCACATATTCTTAAAGAGAGTCACTGTTTGATCTGTCAGACAAAATTACATTTAATCTCTTCCTTTAGTCTGAGTTAAAGGTATGTACTCTTTATGAAATCCCTGGTTATCTACACATCCAAGATGTGATTCTGAGCAAACAGCAAATCAGCAAGTGGAGATTAACCCTCAAGACAGCAAATAGACAAAAATTTGCCTCCATTTTTTGAAGTATCTACTATCTGTTTAATTACAGACTGTCTTTTCTGTTGTACTTAATTGGTATTGTATTTTTCGTGTTACTAGGGAGGTACGTGCACCCAGTTAGCAGATCAGAAAGCAAAACTGTGTTATCACCTAAAAACTGAAGGCAAAGCTGATTTTGAGACTTTATTGAAATAAAATTTACTTATACAGAAAGGAAAAAGTGTTTTGGCAACAAAATGTAGGTGAATAAATTTCTTGGCATAAACATCAATTTTAAAGTTTTAAAAGTTTATCTAAAAATGTAAAACAGTGTTCTTTTTAAATAAATGGACCAAACCAACTTAAAAATAAAAGTACTTTTAACATTTTGATATTTTTATGTCATGATATTATAAGTTATTAGTCAAGGGAGTTAATGCATGTAGTTGAAAGAAAGACCTTAGACAAATAAAAATTAAAGTTTATATTACAATCCTTTGGATCTCTGTACAAATTTTCTGGTCCATGGAAAACTACAGCTAACATTCAGAAGATAAGCATAATAAAACTATCAAATCAAATTACATGTAACATGGATTCACTACTAATATGATTTTGCTTATTTTCTCATACAATAAGTTTATTGTTAAATGTTGACAACATATAGAGGAATAGAGGAAAGAACCAAAATTGCTCTAACAGCAGTAGCTACTGGATCTCAATGGATTGCATTCGTAACAATACCAGACACCAGTAAAAGTAGAACTGCTGAACTGTTGCAATTTTATTTTAAAAAAAAATGCAGTGAAATTGAAGAGAGAAAAACAAATGTAAGCAACTTTTTATGATCAAAATCACACCTGATGTAAACACTAGTTTACCCATGTCCTGAGTTTGTCCAGGATATGGTTAACTCTCCCCCAGGCTGCTTAATCCCACGTGACATCATGCTCATGGATATCAGGGCAGTGGCCAGACCCCAGCATCGCTGCAGCAAGTGTGGGAACTATGGCTCTGCCGCTGGGCTGCTGGTGGTGAGCAGTTACATTGGGCATTGCTCATTTTTCTGTGTCCTTTGGTCATCATTATAACTGCCTACTCTGTGGTGTTCTATTAAACTGTCTTTATCTCAACCCAGAAAGTTCTAGATCTCTCTCTTGATTCTCCTCCTCATCCTGCTGAGGTGGGGAGGAGTAACTGGATGGTTAGGCTATTATTCAGCTAGAGCTAAATCACCACATCCCACTATCTGTAAATAGATAGATCAGAATTTATCCTGAAAGTGAAAGTTATATGGATATAGTCTTCCCTTTCCTGAGCATCCAGTGCAAGGTTTTCAAGTATTAATGCTGTTTCCTTTCACCTGGTAACTAATCACAGAGATGACTGGTTTATTGTGAAAATGCAGTGATTTCATATGCTTTCACTTTTTACAAAAGTTACTCTAAAGTAAAAAAACACATGTGTCTGCAAAAAGGGTGTAATTTTTGACAGATACTTTTAATATTATGAAGAGAACAGTTTTCAGAATCCACAGGAGTGGCAGCAAGGTGAGTCATTGATGATAATTTACATTGAAAATATTACTTATCTATATTTCTATCAGTGACAATATAAATCTCTGTATGAAACACAAATTACAGTGTTTCTTAATCACAGATGCTATATTATAGACAAATCAGTATACTATACAACCTGCATTTATATTCACCATTTACCAGGAGTGCCCAAATGATTAGACTACTATGGTAACCTTTGCGAGGGCTCCAACAGATTTAAATCTTGAATTACATCTTACTTTTTCTTAGAGAGTTCACAATGCATACAGGAAGATAGTGTTATCTATCAATAATGTTGCAAATGTATCAAAAATGTTGCAAAGGGATGGACTATTTAAGACTTTGTTCTTTAGTGTGATCTCACATAAAAGAATTACGGCAGCTACAAGAACCATCTGCACTAACTAGTAGCAGTGAAATTATTCTTCCTATATGTTTGTGGCTGTGTTGATCCAAGATGCTTACAAGTTTTTACTACTTAGTGCTTTATTGTTATAGTCTCAATTGTTTAAACAACCTCCTCCAGTTCTATTGGATACCACATTGAAAACTTGCCTACAAGGTGTCAGAGAAAATGTCGAGACAAAGCACATATATCCTTCAGTTCCTTCCCAACTATCAATGCTGAGTAGACTAACATTTGCTGAATGCTAGTTTGTGCATCTCTCATGGAATATAGACCAGAAACTCTGAGGGACAGTCAGATCTATAGGAAAAAAAAAAAAAACAACAAAAAAAAACACCAAAAAACCACCAATATGAAACCACAAACCTTCAAACTCACTTGTTTTGGTAAAAGAAGAATGCAGACAAGACTTCCAATTACTGTTTCCAGTTCAACGTAAGTGTCCTGGTTTAGGCCCATCAAAAGACCACGATTAGCCTCAAGTACCAAAGACTTGAGGATTGCTAAAGGGCAGGGAGAGCTTAATTGCCACTTAAAGTCCAGGACAAAACAGACCAGACTACTCAGCTTGGGGAAGAAAACAGAAAATTATTTAATACTAAATAAAGCATAAAACCCCAAAACATAACCAAAACAACACAGAATGGTACAAAGATGAACAGTCTCTCCAGCCCTTTAAGACTACCTGTTCCACACTCCTCCCCTCTTCCTGGGCTCAGAGCCTTGATCCCGGTGTTTTTACCTCAGTCCCTCCTGAACGGCCAAAGGGGGCAGGAGTGGGGGTTTCAGTCAGTCCGTTCCTGATGGCTTCTGCTGTTTGTCTAACCTCAGGGCAGGTGGGCTCCACATCAGTCCTCCCTGCAAGTCCATGGGATACCTCACATACACTACAGCCCTGCACGGGCTGCTCTGAAGCACATGTATCCCAAAAGTTGCAGCTCCTCTCTGCCTCTTGTGTGGGGCTGCTCTGCAGCACACAGGCTTTCCAGTATGGCCTGTGCCATGGCCGCCCCCCCCCACAGTCTCTCGCCCATCCAGGCGCACTCATATGGAGCTGCTGCTGGCTCTCAGTTCTGCCGTTGCCATCCAGAGGTTGCAGGGGTACCGCCTGTGTTCTCACCACGGCTTGCAGAGGGGTCTCTGGTCTGGTGCTCCTCCTTCCTTCCTCCTTCTCTGACTGTGGGGTCCGCATGGTCGCCTTCATCTTGTACCACCCTTACACCTTCTGCCAAGCACTTCAAATTCTCATCCCCGAACAGTGATCGCAGAGGCACCAGATTGGCCCAGCCAGGCCAGGGGGTGTGTCTGAACCCAGGAGCTGGGGAAGAGTCCAAAAACTTTTACCGGGTCTTCACTGCAACCCGCTCCCCCTGTTACCAAGCAAAAGCAACTCCTTACTGAACCATGACAGTAAGTAAAGTCACTTTAAAGTACTGGGTTTGTTTATAAAGTACACTATATTTAGGTCTCTGTTTTCTTGGAAATCTTGTTTGATTACCTAAAGTTTGTCCAAAAATGTTTAAAAAAAAGAATTTCTAATGATCTTTGTCAAGTTAAGGAAGAAGATTATTTTTTCCATTTTTTTCAAGATTCATGCTATTTGAGGACTTTTAATTCAGTCAATATAAATGATTCTTTTTACTTGTCCTATTTTTCAGTTTCTATTCTAGTGGTACCATGCTGCCAAACTAGGTGTGTTACATTTTCAAATTAAATCAAAAGAATTAATCAAAAGACGCATATTGACCTTAGATACCATAAAAATAATTCAATACCAAAACAATTAACATACTTATTTTGTCTGGATAGGGCTATGCAGAGACGTTAGTTTTTGGAACTTGTTTCAAAATAAGTTGATGACTTTTTTTTTCTGGTTGTGAAAATACAAGATTTATTACACTGGGACTGGCTTCAAGGTAAACATTACTGTGTCTTGACTTCAAATCCGTGAGTGTGCTGCTGCAGGTACCATAAGTAATAAAGAATGTAAGGCTCTTTCCTTTTCCCAATTGCAACAGATTAGAGAGAAGTCAAGCATAAATTTGATTCTGGATTTTTACAATCTAGAACTATCAGCCATCAGAGGACTATTGCTTTCTAACCATACTAGTATTACCTACTGAAGCTGTCTTAATAACTCTCACAGAAATGTGCATGTTACAAATAATAAACATTAGAAATAGTGAGAAAGAATATTTCATCATTTTCTAATAAGTCAATTTTGAAATTGGAAAAGATTTTTATTTAATTATTTGCCACCACCATTTGAACAAATGTCACATTGAAAAGCACAAATGCCGCCTTCTTTTTTCTTTGAAGGATAAATTCCTACTGTTTTGTCTCTCTGAACCTTTGAAGACTTTTTTTTTTTAATGTTTCTTCTTTATACACACTTAAACAGAGCTCTTTTGATTAAATAGGTCCCAAGATAACTGCAATTATAATGCAGTAGCCTTGTGAATAGTTTATTCTAAAATGTACATTGCTATTATACCGGGTACATAAAATATCTGTATTTCATAATGTGTTTATCTATGAGGTCTCTATGTGAGATGAGTATAATATTGATTGTCTCTGACATTGCTGAATCCCAAATAATAAACAGAAAGCTAAATTGTCCATTTGTCATAGAACTGCTGTACCAACATTTTAGTAATCGATGCTGCAGTCCTTTCCTAGAACAGAGAATATATTTGAAGTTGTATTAGATTTAGCTCTGCGTGGGTACTTTTAGATTAAATCATCAGTAAAAGTAGACACAAATCAACTTCCTAATGTGAAAATGCTATATTAGAAGAGCTATCATATTCTTGCTTAATTCATACCCTAAAATCAGCAAAATGGCTTTAGAACAATTGTGGTATTAATTGCTGCAAGTGAGAAGGATAATATGACTAATTTATTAACTCAATACAAGGAGAATTCTTACAAAACTTTCTATGTTGTTTACACTTGGCAGTAATCTCTCCTAGGAGAAAAAAACATCAACTATATCAAAAGATCAATACTGTGATACTTAAATATTCTGACAAAGATAGTTATGGAAATATTTTCTATGAATTAAATGTTTACTTTGGTCAATTTATTTATGTATGTATTTTTGTTTACTTTAGGGCCATTGACATTCCTAGTGTTTTCACCATATTATTCTCATGACTAATTTTAAGCCTGCTTAAGCCAAATATTTATCTCAGTTGTCTATTAGTCTTTTAAAGTAGGTACAACAAAATTATATTTCTCTGTTACCTGTTCAGTTAATTTTAACACAAGAATAAAGAAGCAACAAACTTGATCAAAAGTTTGTAAAGATATTTCTGAAAACCAGAAAGCAACATCTATGATTTTTAAGCATTAATCAAACACTTGGCTAAATGGTCAGTGTTGTTGAGGTTTTGGCTTTTATGATAATAGCAACTTCTTTGATTACTGTAATCTGATATGATGGGATGGAATACAATTGTCTAGAAGGGCCAAGGGAATCTTTGGCAATAAGAGGACTGACTTGGTAAAAGAGACTTTAAAATGAAGAGTTCAAGAGGCAGGTGGATAAAGGACAGGATTTGTACATTCCCATCCCACAGGGAATTGTGTTAGAGCATCAAAACCAGCAATGAATACTTCTCATGTACATGACAACATGAGAGGTAGAATGCTGACCATCTCAAGGAAGTATTCTCTCGCTCTCATCCAGGGAAACCTACGTGCTCCTAGAAGCCTCTTCAATGCCTGTACAGCAATGGACACAGCTTAGGGAATAAGCAAGAGGTACTGAAGATGTAACGCCTTATTACTTTTCTTATTATTTTTCTTCACATTCCTTGTGAGATTTAAATCTAGAAGGGCTTTAGCCTACCTGGTTGCAGCCCTGCATGCTCTGGCAAAGTTCCTATGCTCTTCGCAAGAGGTAAGGCCAGATTTCCATCTTTCATAGATGGCTGCTTTCTGCCTGATGTGTGCCAGTAGATTCTTGCATATTCATGGAGGCCTCATGCCTCCTTTTCCTGTTTTCCTACATGTTGGGACACACTGGTCCTGAGCTGGGAGGAAGGGGTCAATTTTCAAAGATGTTCATCAGGGGGAGTCTACATGGGTTCACAAAGGGGAAATCCTGTTTGACCAACCTGATAGCCTTCTATAAGTGCATAACCAGCTGGCTAGATGAGGGGAGAGCAGCAGATGTCATCTGCCTTGACTCCAGCAAGGCTTTTGACATTGTCTCCCGTAACATTCTCATCAGAAAGCTCAGGCTGTGTGGCTTGGATGAGTGGATGGTGAGGTGGATCGAGAGCTGGCTGAATGACAGAGCCCATAGAGTGGTGACCAATGGCACAGCACTGAGTTGGAGGCCTGTGGCCAGTGGAGTTCCACAGGGATTGGTTCTGGGGCCAGTCTTGTTCAAGATCTTCATCAACAACCTGGATGAGGGGACTGAGGGTACCCTCAGCAGGCTGGCTGATGACACCAAACTGGGATGACTGGTTGATTCCCCAGAAGACTGTGCTGCCATTCAGTGAGATCTCAATCGGCTTGAGAGCTGGGCAGAGAACCTCATGAGGTTCAACAAGGACAAGTGCAGAGTCCTGTATCTGTGGAGAAGCAACTCCATGAACCAGTACAGGCTGGGGACTGACTTGATGGAGAGCAGCTCTGCAGAGAGAGATCTGGAAGTCCTGATTGACAATGAACTGAACATGAGCAAGCAATGTGCCTCATGGCCAAGAAAGCCAATGGCATCCTGGGATGCATCAAGAATTGTGTGGACAGCAGGTTGAGGGAGGTTCTCCTACCCCTCTACTCTGCCCTGGTGAGGCTTCACCTGTAGTCCCATGTCCAGTTCTGGGCTCCCCAGCTCAAGAGAAACAGAGAACTTCTGGAGAGAGTCCAGCACAGGGCCACCAAGATGATCAGGGGACTGGAACATCTTTCATACGAGGACAGGCTGCAGGAACTAGGGTTGTTTAGTCTAGAAAAGAGGAGACTGTGGGAGGATCTTATTAATATTTGTAAGTATCTAAATAGTGGATGTCAGGAGTTTGGGACATCCCTTTTTTTCTATGGTATTTAGCAACAGGACAAAGGGTAATGGGATGAGGCTGGAACACAAAAAGTTCCCTTTAAGCATAAGAAAGAACTGTTTTACTGTGTAAGTGAGGGAGCCTTGGAAAAGGCTGCCCAGGGAGGTTCAGGAATCTCCTTCCTTGGAGGCCTACAAGACCCGCGTGGACATGTTCCTACGAGACCTTATCTTGGTGGACTTACTTCTGCAGGGGAATTGGACTAGATGATCTCTAAAAGTCCCTTCCAACCCCTACCATTTCTATGATTCTATTATTCTATGACTGTGCTTGCAGAGCTGTGATCTCATTGCAATTAGAGACAGATATGGTGAAACAGGACATGTCTTTTTTTCTGTAGCACCCAGTGACAGGGAAAAGGGTTATGGGCATAAACTGGAACATAGAAAGTTTTACTTAAACATAAGGAAAAACTTTTTTAGTGTAAGGGTGATGGAGCCCAGGCACAGGCTGTCCATGAAGATTTTGGAGTCTCCTTCTCTGGAGGACTTCAAAATCCACCTGGACTCCTTCCTGTGCAACCTAATATAGATGAACCTGCTTTAGTAGGGGGATTGTGCTAGATTATTCTCTAGAGGTCCCTTCCATCCCCTACCATTCTTTGATTCTTTTACCCTGTAACATTCATTATCTTATGCAATTAAAACATTCATATAGAGTTTGTAATGTTCATGTGTTATTTGAAGTTTAATATACCAGAAGTCTTTGCTAACAGGAAGTGAAGTCAATGAAGGGATTTTTTTTTCTGTTACAAAGAAGTATTTTTTAAAGGGAAGACAAGGATAATAAGGGCTTAACAATCCTGATTTTTCTCTCATGTCTGGTCATACTAAGATAAATTTATTTTCACTTTCACTAGTCCTTCATTCCATTCTCTCTAACCCTTCATTGCTTTCCTTCTAACATACATACTATTAAAGACTGTTTTCACTTGACCAAACAAGAATACTGAAAAGAAAAAGTAGTTTTCTTAGGTCTAAATTAATGAACTGAGTTAGAAAAGGTAGTGCTTGAGTCACTTGAGAAACGTTTACTGTTATAAAACAGGGGTATATCAAAGGTCAAAACTCCTTTGGATGAAAATCACATGTAACTAAAATAGTTATGATCTTACAGTAGCTCTTTAAATTTTTAATTGTTATCTGCTTACATATTCTGACTACAGTACTTTTGGGAGTACAGTAAGGAGAAAAGAGTTTACTTTATTCCCCTTCCTTTAGCCGTCTGACAGTTTCTTCAACACATCCCTCACCACAACAGATGTTCACCAATATCTTTAACTCTAATTCTGCTTTTGGTGATTTTGGAAAGGAGAGTAAAAAAGTTTTTAATTTGACTGACTTTTTTCTGTCTTTTTTTCCTTACTGTTCCCCACATACATGGCAGTGTCATCTTCACCTTCTGTTGCTAAAGAGATAACAGCTATGTTGGTCACAAAGTTAGCAGCTGAGAGACTGCTATGCCCTTTTTGCCTTCCATTGAACCATTAAGTGATCTTGAGTAATTTTTCCAATCCTTTCTGTGAATGTTTTATTTAAATAGTATATTTTTAAAACAGAGCAAATCCTAAGAATGTATGTGTGCCTGCATCTACATATGAGTGCATGAAGACAGTTATCTATGTCTATATCTGTGCACACACACATATGCACACATATACATACACATATAAAAATATGTAATATTTGTTACTAAATCAAATGAACTATTAATATGATCAATATGATTATCCATTCTCTTCTCCTATGCAAGCTCTCAGAGAGGCTGCCTGGCCGTGCTTGGCTATCACTAATCAAATTATATTCTTCAGTAGTATTCTTGTTACGTTATTAATTATGCCTCAAATAATTTCCTAATCTAAATACAGTGCAATAGTAAACATTTTAAAAAGAAAACAAAAAACAAACAAGAAATGTTAAGCTAGTTTTTACACTGTGATAGGTAATATATTTCTATGTTGTTAGTTTAACAAAGTTAAGTGTTTCTTCTTTTGTCCATATGTTAGGCTGGAAGGTTTTTCTTTCAGCAGCAGTAAACACAACAACAAAAACCCTAGAGAACCTAAATTACACTACCATTTTCTAAAGTTATTCCTTTTTTAAGGCAAGGAAGAACCAGCATGACCTTTTAAGTTGTCTTCAGAGAATACAAATTATATAGCTTAGATTGCTTCTTATCGTAGTCTAATGACTGTTGAAGAATAGTCACCATTTTTCAAATTGTTTCTGCAGAAGAGGATGATTTTATTAATTTTAACTCTGTTTTCTTCAAGAGAAATATTGTTTTCCTAATTTCCTCTATAATGAGAACTTTGTAAAAAATACATATGTAAACTCTTAATGGCTTGCCATCAGAAAAAAAAATGTTAAGAGCATGTGGTCTGCCATTTCTAATTTACCTGTATCTCTTTCTCTAATAGGGTAAATTTTAAACTCTTGCAGGGTAAACATAGCATTATCAGATGCTATAAATTAACAGTAAGTAACTAAAAGAACTGTAATTTTCAGGAATCTGATTGCAAGAATGCAATTATATCTTTATGTCAGAAAGAACAATGAAGACTAAACTAAACTTCATCGAAGTTGCAGGGAGACAACAGTCTTTGATTATCAAAGATCACAGTCCATGTATGCAGAAAGATTACAAATTGTGTAACTGAGATTCATAACGTCTCTTCTGGCTGCTTCAGGAGAAATGTTACATTATCTCTCATGGATGATTCTAGATCTGAATAGTCCAAGACACATTCCCAGTTTGAAGGCTTTCTTCAACAGCAACACGAATAAAAAAGGCTCATACATATAACAATTGAGATTTTATGACTGGCAGATTTTTAAGATGTTTTTAAAGTGTTTTATGTTCTATTATGTGTAAGTAATGTCTATGAGCGATAGCCTTTTAGAAGTGTACTACAAATGACAGACGTTTAGATTCTGTATTTAGAGATCAAAAACCTGCTCTATAAGATCTTAGACAAACATTTTAATTATATTTTACCTATAATTGCATTTCAACTTTTCTTTATTGTAAAATTCTTCAGTGTGTAAAGAGAAAACACTCTGTTTTGAAGACTAGATTTACTAGTAGTCTTCTTTTCTGTTGACACTTTTTTCTCCTTTAAGTGAATTGCATATTCCATAGTTTCTTTCACTTGTATCTAATGAGAAAAATATTACGTAATGATCATTTTAGTTTGTTTTCATTCAAGTTGCTAATTAATGACAGATGTGAGAAAACACCTGCCTCTTCAATACAATTACCTCAGTGTCTGAATAACTAATTTCAGATGATCCCTTTGTACGTTTTTTCTTCTCTAATACTTTTTCATTTCATTATTTTTAATCTTCAATCATGCATGCAGAGTGCTCTTAAAGCATAAGATCCTCAAGGTTAAACAATTTATATTTTACTCAACCACAGTCATCTTTTGTGATTTCAGTAAGTTTCTTGAGGTAGGATTTATCTCAGTTAATTTTAATATCTCAGTTAAATCAAACTCATAATTTCAGTCAATGGAGACAGTGAAAGAAGATCCAGGAGACAATCTGCCCTATACTAATTAATGAACTAAGATAGGAAATATGTTTTTTGTATAAAGGTCTCTGTCTCTCTCAGTTGATGATGAGAAAAATATTGATGATTGATTGCAATTTTCAATGACTTAAAAATTTACTTTACTATTAGGATAGTAAGGCACTGGCACAAGTTGTCCAGAGAGGTTGTGGGTGCCTCACCTCTGGAAGTGTTCAAGGACAGGTTGGATGGTGTCCCTGTGCATGGAAGGTATTGTAACTATGTGATCTTTATGATGCCTTCCAAACCAAATCATTCTGATTCTAATGGGCCTCAGGATTTAGTTCAGTTTCTTTTTTTAGGGAACACAAGTATTGATCAAGAAAAGCAACATTCTTCCAGCTTGAAATCAAAAGATTGGAGAGATATTTTTAAGAGGTTCATGACTTAATTCTCAGCTCTTCATCCATAAAATGGTAATACTTTTCCTTAGTGGTACAAAAGAACCACTAATGAAAATTCAAAATAGTTTGTAGGCAATCAGAATTAGATTACAAAAGATATAAAGCCACTTTGTTATATATTATCAAATTCTTCAAGGATTATTTATTTTTAATGTCTCTTTATATCTATTCTATCTTACTACTTTATACTTCATGTTTACACTAAGATTGTAACATTAAGGATCATTTCTTTAAATCATAAAAATATATGCTGCTAGTAGTTTTTATCCCTGTATCTTTTTTTCAGACTATAATCTGATTTTTTGTTACTTAAATTCACCACTGTGATGTTAGATTTAAATACTTTTATTTAGTATTTTTTTCTTTTTTTTTTTTTTTACTTTTGTCATGAACAATTCATCTGATGCTAATGTAAATAAGTAATTTAATTATATTCAGGAAACATACGATAAACTCAGATTATTCTAGAACCATCTAGTGAAATATTATTTTTTGTTACATCAGCTGTATTGTAGGAACCAACCAAACTGACATTAAATTTCATAAACAAAGTAGAAAGTTGGTCATTCCAACTGAAGGTTGTTTTTTTAAAAAGTAAAATAGTAGCATTTTAATAAAATCACAACTAAAATACAGTGATGGATTCTTCTTTTCAGCTTACCTATTTGTTATGCCATCTACAAAGTGTTCAAAAATTATGGTAGGTTGTGGATATATTCTACTGACCATACATTCAGAAAGTTAATGAATAATTTGTCAGACACTTGTTTTTTAGTTTTGCAATACTTAATATATCTTTAATAACTAAATGATATTGACTAATTATATTTAATGGAAGAAAATATTATAGTCCATTTAATTATTTTTGTGTTTTTTAAAATATATCCTTACTAATTTTTTTCTTTTTGTTTTCATAGAAGATCTCCCTATACTTTCAAGTTGAAAAAGCAGGTTCAAAAAAATACAAAACATCAATCTCATGTCCTGATACCTGACAGAAGATTGAAAATCTGAAAAAAAATACCCAAAACACAACAAAAAAGTCATTGTCATTCATATACTGCTACATTTAGATGAAAGAACTGAAAATAAAATTATGTAGTTTACTTAGCCTTTTTTTAATGTTCATGAGAATTTATCCTGCTACAAGATTTGCTCCATGCATTATAAAAAAGGACAACAATTATCAGAGATGTAATGTAAAATTATATGTTAGAAAATATTAATAAGAGTTTTTAGTTTTAATTTTAATGTCTAATAAAGTCTTATTCTTGTTATTCCTTCAGTTCTGAAGTGAAGTTCTTTAATTTTTCAAGCTGCTGTTGTTCAACAAATTTAATAACTAATGTAAGTGCAAGCCCATCACTTCTGCAGGCTGTGTCACTGTGCAAAGCTTAGAAAGGATTTTTTAGGGAAGTGTCACAGGCAGAGAAAAAGGGGAGACCACAGACTAAAAAAAGGAGAGACTGATGAGAGGAGGGATAAGAGAGGCTGGTCGTGGGTGTGAAATGAACAGCTGGTGAGTACATTTGTCTCGCCAAATCCTATGCCTAGTCATCATGGTTTGTCCTATGTTCTTTCTAAATCCTTTCTTAACTATCTCTCTGTATAATCACACTGTTTGTCTCACAGGTGAGTACCCAGACACCAATTGGAGAGATTGATAGTGAATTCAGAGCTAGTAACTGGAGTGATATCAGTGATAACAGAGTCGGCTTCCATGGTGCCAGCAATTGGAGTGGGACTGTAGGTCACAAAGCCTGTATGCCTGGGTATCAGCGGGTGGGGAGAGAGGAAGGTGCATTTTCCACAAAACTCATGGATGTACACATGAGTGGTGGTGGTGGTGTATCTAGCAAACTTCAAGCTGGACCAGGTGTCACAGGACAACTCTGGGCCAGCCAGAGGCAGGGAGGGGCACATGGTGGTATCTGAGAAGCTGCACAAGAGTAAGACATGAATATATTGTGGCTAGTGAACAGCGAAATGAAACAATGAGTAGGACACCTGTGGAGTGAGCAAGAGGGCTCAAGATCCAGGCAGAGATATTAGGCAGAGGAGCAGTGCTGATATTTTAAGGATCCATATGTATATGATCCATATGGATAGGTTTGTGAGCCTAAAGAGTGAGTGAGTTTGTGTGTGTATTTTCACTAGTGAACTTCAGTTCTGATCAAGTGGAGAGGAGGAATAGCAGTCAGCTGTTTGTTTTTACATTTTAGGGACTTAGCTATCTGTATTTGTGTTTTATGTGACTCCTGGTGGTGTCATATCTGAGGATTGTTAAAGGCATTGCCCTGTCTGTGGTTGCCATTGTAGACAGCCATGTCAGTGTCCCTTGTGTGCAGGAATGTCTCTGGGATACATGCTCAGCCTCACTACCAGCTGAGCCTCCAAATGGGAAAGCAGCAGCTGCATCCATCAGTATGTGAGAGAGAGACTTAAGCCTCCAGGGCAACAGACTGAGCTCTTGCAGCCTGGACAGAGCAACACCTGGGCCCCAGAGCTTGCCAGAGCCAGAGGACTTGTAACATCCCTTAGCAGAAATGCATCTCAGGCTTACATTTATCATAAATGCCTAAATTATTTCTGTACAGCAGACACACTACGATTTGCTTTCATGATCAATAGTCTAAGCAAATATTCACTTGTTCTCTTATTTGCTGAAATTAAAAGCCATTCATAAAAATCACTTATATAAAACTTTGTCAGTCATTTACATTCCCTTATGACAGTGTCTTCACACTTGGTAGAAGACAGAAGCTGAATAAGCATAATCTTTTCTTAATAATTTCAATATGTTCTGCTAAGTATTACTAATGATTAAATTATACTAAGTCTGACACATTTTATGAAAAAAAAAAAAGAGTATTGCACTGGAATAAATTATTGAGAGATGTATTTTGTTATGCATTCAGCATGCATAAGGGAAGTGTTTGTAGGTGTCATGTTAAGCCAGGTCAAAGAAGGACAACAAAGAAGAAGGGCCTTGGAAACTTTTTAAGACATAGATTTTCAAAGTGAGCAATGGTATCTTGTAGAACGTTTCCTGAACAAGAAGTAATCATTATAATATCTTTGTGGAAAGAGGGTTAAATTATTTTTCACAGGCATAAATCAATGTAATATTCTTGACGATTCTTATTATAATTACTATATTACATTTGCTTGCTGCATTCTCTATAAAGCAGCAAGAAAGGATATTCTATCATGATTCTGGAACAAAGTACTGATGTCATTCTCATAGAAAGGAGAAAGTAGAAAGTGAGTACTCTGAAGAGCTATGGAAAAAGCACAATAGAGCACATATATTTTCATAACCAAAACAGATGAACTTTATCTCCTCCTCTATCAGACTTTGGTTTTTTTGTTTTTTTTTTTTCCACTGTGTATTTCAAGTCAAGATTGCGGATGTGATGGATGAGATTCTCAAAATCATTAAGCAAAACAGATAACTTACCAAATATTTTAATATCATCTTTTCAAGCAATGTAAATAATACTGTAAAGCACAGACTTAAAATATCACACACTGGATTATTTTTTATTTAGTTTGATTTTTTTATCATAGACTTGACAGGTGACAGTAAATAAAATAGAAACAAAACATATAACAAATAAGGCACAGAGACAACAAAGCTTCTCTATTGTTTCATAATAAAGAAAAGCTTTCAGAACATGCAAAATACATATAATTATTCACACCAGCTTCTCTGTGTAAATTATATAATAAAAATAATCTATCTTTTAAAGGTAATATTTGGCATATGTCTAAAGAAATAAAAGAGAGTACTTTATATTTTCAATTGTATTAATCAATTGTTGAAATGAGACAAAAGTAGTATTCGGAGATGGGAAACATAAATTTTCTTATAAAATTGTATTAAGCTAAATCATGCAAATTTATAATAAAAGTAAAAGCAGGCATATTGAAAGATGTACTGTGTTGAGATCTACATGTTGGCCTCTTTTAAACAACTTTTAAAGGTATTCCATCAAGAATTCATATGGTAATAATGATTATTAAGTACAAAAATAGCTATTTCAAATGTAAATATCAGAGTACATTGCATTCACTAGAGAAATAAAACTAGATTTTCTGAAATAATAATTAATTTAGTTTTTCTTCATTAAGATTTTTTTACAGCTATTTTAAAGAAGCAATGTTTTTCTATTTGGACATATGATGTCCTAGAAGTAACATATTTCTATTTTTTTTTTTTGACAAAAAATTTTGTATTTTAATTTCTGATTTCTCAGCATTTTCATGTCTGGTAACAAAATATAACTGAATGAATTAACATGATGGTTTTTGGGGTGGGTCATTTGTTGTTTTTTTTTTTTTGCCTGAAACCTTTACATCTATACCCACAGTCCACAGCAGTGTCTTTTTTGTAAAATAACAAATAATTATTATCCCTTTAAAGATTATCTCATAGTTGTAACGTTTGATGGCTATATTAGACCCAATATGTTAATGCTGGCATTAAGAGGTTTTGCGAACATGAAAAGGGTTAAAAACAACCTAAGAGCAGTGCTTTATCTACATATCTAAATACATGTCATTAGAGAGATGTTTCAGAAATAAAAGAATTAATCTCAAAAATTCCATATTTTTTCTTTATTTTTCTCCCTAAAACTAATATTAGAGATGTTCAATGAAGCTTTAACTACCTTGAATTTTTCATTCTGAATTTGAACAAAGTGATACATTTTTTTAAAGACCTCACAATTTCTGCAATGACATCACTATTAGGCACCCTCTAAAGCTTCCTTGCGAAAACACAGAAAAATACTTTTCAATTTTATCTTGATTTGGTATGTCATTCATGAGAATAATATAGAAGTGCATTACTTTATTATGACAGTCTAAGTGAATTATAACAAAATTAAAAGTTGAAAGAGAATATTTCAATGAAATATTAAATCAAGCAAGGATGAAGTAATTAGATTGTATTATTTTCAGTATTTTCAAACTCAATGTATGTATGTAAAAAAATTATTTATTAAAATACCACATTTATCAATCAAATTTAATAATATTTAGTTCTACACCAATCTTGATAATTTATTCTCTAGTTTCATCTAGTTCATAGGACATTAAAAAAGAAATTAAGAGACTTTTATTTTGTACTCTTTCTTTACTTTCCAAAGTAATTGTAGTAAAGAATCCCTCTATTTCTGTACAGCAGAAATAATGACAACAAATGTCACACAATTGGCTTTGATTTGTCAGAAGCAGATCAGGATTTTGTCTTAATCATCAGTGCTTAAAATTCTTTCAGTGTATTGCAACAGTTCAAATTATTTCATTCACTCTTCAAAGTCCTGTATTATGAAAAGATGTCTCATATATGAGCTCTGAAAAATCATTTCTTTAAAAATCATTCCTATACCTCTGGTTGCTTCCTCTATTATCTGTTGTATTCTGTTTGACATAACCACTAAAAGTTGAAAGACTTGGTGGATATTATCTGTGTTCTATTCTTTCATGACATAATTATTCTACATATTTCTAAAAATTCTCTAAAAAAATACACAATATGAAGAAGTAAATATTGACTTTATGCAAGTCTAAATAATTTTTAAAAATATTAACTTGTTTGAGGGAGAGGATTTTTCAGTATTTAAAATTGCTCAATGGAGTCTGAAGACTTATTTAAGGAGAACGTTATTATTAAAAATTATCCAAATCTAAATGCTAGGCACCTTTATCAAGAAACACTAAATAATTAGCATCAAATTAATTTACACCATTGATTTGTTTAAATTTAAAAAAAAAATAAAGAGTAAATCCTATTTTTTTTATTTAGAAATTGAGCAATTAATGTAAACAAATTNCCTGTTGTTAGCTACAACAGAAAAAGGGATGCCCCAACCTCCTGACACCAACTCTTTAGATATTTGTAATTGTTAACAAGATCTCCCTCAGTTTCCTCTTGTTTAGACTAAACAGCCCCAGTTCTTGCAGCCTTTCCTCGTATGAAAGATGTTCCAGTCCCCTGATTTCAATAAAACTAATAATGACTTTGACTAAAGTAACTTTTCAAAATAAAAATTAAGGATTGACATTTTGAGTCATATTAATGGGAACTGAGACATAGATGCATTTCTATTGTTTTTCTAGCTCTTTTCTCTTTGAACTTCTGTGCACTTTTGAAAACTAGAAATAACATAAAATATTTTATTTGAGGAGAATGTTGGGTAGTGCATTTTTTTTCCAAAAGAGGTTAAACAAACTTCTCCTAAGAACAATGTTCTGATAAAGAAATTAATTTTTATTATTGTTAATTGAACTTTATTCCCTTGTCAACTTTTATATAACTTTAATGATGAATTACTGTAGACTTTTCAGAATTTTTTGTTCAGTCTTTCTGGGTTTTTATGTTTAGAAAAATCAATATCTTTAACACAAATCCTCTAATAATTCTAGCAATTGTTCCTCTTTTTGTACATAATTATTTACTTTCACCTTGAAATACTCTTTCTTCTCTGGGTATGAGTTGCTGCTTGCCTAGACATAATATATTCTATTCAGAGAAGGAATGATACGTTGGATCTCTAAAGGTCCCTTCCAACCTCTACCATTCTATGCTTCAATGATATGACAACTGTTTTTTGGAGTTCCTTTTGTTTTGTTTACATTTGTCCCATTGTAGAACTAATAAGACATAGAGGAGTTAAGATAACGACCAGACATAAGATCATATGGACAAAGATATTTAAGTGTCTAATTCATATCTTACTTCCCATTGGAAATAAGTGCCTTAAGTCTCAGAAAAGGTAGCACAAATTAGGTACATGAAAACCTCTTCCTACGTGAACTTTACTTGATATGACTTAAAATTGTCTGATGTTGGCCTTAGTCCAGTTATTTCACAACCAGTAAGTTTGTTCTTGCTTTGCAAACAGCCACATATTGGCAGTAACTATCCTGAGATATATGTAACTTTTCAGGGCAAATTCCCCTAATATTGATGACTTTCTGTGGAATCACAAAAATGCCTGAGTGAAGTGACTAGATTACAGAAAATGAAATTTACTGTCTGTCAGTAAACTACGTTCTAATGTTTCAGTTTCTTCTTCATACAGCACTAGACATTTTTCAGTCCTAGGAGATATAATTAATCAAAATTAACTTTTTAGGAGTTTTAAGGATTACTTTCTTACTTTATTCCCTAAATGATCCATTACAACACCCTAATGTGTTCTAGAGGAAAATGGATGTGCTCTTTCATTAAAGATTCTTTGCACAAATGAAACAGCTACAGTGGTTAATATTATTACACTTTTTTTCTTGCTTGTATCTCTTAAATTGAATACATTACTTCAAAGTTTAAAACACTGAGCAAGTCTTACCCATTACATAGAATGTTTGGATCACAAATCTCTCTTGACTCATTAAATAAAGCACCATATAAAGTTTAACGTTTGAAAGATGCACAGGGAATTATTAGATTTGTTTATTTTCTCGGGATTGCTTCCATAATATTAACATTTTTCTGAAAGCTTTCATATTTGACAATTTAACACATAGTAACTGAAGACATATTAGATACAACTTTATATTGATCTAAATTGTTTGAAAATAATAGGTAAAATATTTAGTCTACTAAAGTAAAAGTTTAGAACTCTCCTTCTACAAATCAAACTTGAATGAAATTCAGTAATAAGTTATCCCAGGTGTTCTTGCCTAATAGGTATGAGGTTCTGCAAGCGGAGCTGAACAACAATGAGGACGATGGTTTGTCTAATACAGAGATGTCACCAAGGTTAAGTCAGAGTAGGACCTACACCAAAGCTGTTTCAATACAGAAAAAAAGACAGGTCACTGTTGTTGGAGATGCCCTCCTGAAGCAAACAGGAGGCCTAATATGCAGACTAGACCCACTTCTTGGGGAAGGCTGCTGTCTATAACCTGGGACACAGGTTAAAGATGTAAAGAGGAAGCCTCCTACCATGGTAAGGTGATCATGTTATTACCCACTAGTCCTTTTTCAGGCACTCAGTAAGGAAGTCACAACAAGAAGTCTATGGGCAATCAGGAGGAACTTCAGGGCCTCGGGATAGCTTGTTAAGGAACAGAAGCAATGCTGACTCAGAGCACTAGCTCTGAGATGAGTTTCTTCAGCAAAACCTTGGTTTTTTGGATCATGGGTCAATTAAAAGGACAACAGACTTCATGGCAACAAATGGGGTACACCTGTGATAAAGAGGAAAGATTTTTGTGTAGGAGTTAGCAAAGCTCATTGAAAGAACCTTAAACGGGATTTGAAGAGAGGAGGATAAAACTAGGCTCACTGGGGAGAGGGCTGGGGCAACACATCAGTGTTTGAGGGATGATGTGCTAGTCAGATTGTTTGGTCTGCCGTCTCACTGAAGTAGCGGATGGAGATGCATGCAGCAGCAAAAATACAAGAGTTATTGGTGTGTTAAAAATCATGAAAGCACTGAGAAAGGTCATGCAGAAATTAAAGGTTCTCCTCCAATTTGGTGAGATCAATAACCCAACTGAAGTGCACCTACAACAATACGTGCAACACAGGCAACAAAGAGGAGGAGGTTGAAACCTCTATGCAGTAGGAAAACTATAACATATTTTGTCACCATGGAAACAAGGTGGGATGACAGCAGCATCCTACAGTATCCTCCTGAAGAAACTAGTTGTCCATGGCTTGGATGGAAATACTCTGGAGAAAAGGAAGTTGAGACTCCTCTCAAATATACAATCTTATCACTCTCTACAAATACCTGAAAGAAGGTTATAGTGAGAAGAGAGTCAGTTTCTTCCCTCAACAAGTGACAAAACAAGAGGAAATAGACTCAGGTTTCACCAGGGAATGTTTAGATTGGATGTGAGGGAAAATTTCTTCACCAAAAAGTTTATTAATCATTGGAACCAATTGACGTGTATTTGCGGAGCATTTAGGGACATGATTTAGTGGTGGACACGGCAATGCTGAGTTAACGATTGGACTCCATGATCTTAAAAATCTTTTACAATCTAAAGATTCTATGAATCTATGATTATGGGAAATTTCAGCCTTTGTAATTTAATTACAAAGATAAGTCTTTAAAGTAATTTTTTACTCTTTTGGAAAAAAATATACAAGTTTTTCATAGCTCCAATCATGAAGATATTTCATTTAGGTTACTGAGTGCTTAATAAAATGGATTGACCAATTGTCGATTGATAATTTATTTACTTTATAGATCTTGAGCTTACTTCTCTGTGCTGTTTACTTGCCATATTACAAGTTTTTCCCTTCATGGTCTCTGCTCATCTATAGATTTCTTTCTATGGATAGCCTTCTTGTTTTCTAACAGCATGTTCAAGACATTTTAAATTTCTTTCCCTTGATTATATTGATCAGTCTCTAGAGGCATCACTCCTGTCAGAAAAGGTGGGATTTGTTGCCTAAAAAAGCCAACAAGGGTATTGTGCCTTGCTATCAACTGCCACTCTAGAAGTGTATGAGTTTCCCATAGGTCCAGTTTCATGTCTAAGAGAACAGTGAGTGTCTCACATCTCACAGCATCTCAGATGAAACTAGAAGCTTATGTTTAAGCAACAGAATTGTTTTACTGTATTTTCCTTATTTATTGTTACCTATGTCCTTGCAAGAATTCCAGATGCTTCTTGTTTCTGAAATTCTTAAAAAATCTATGTAGTTATTACCTATGCAATTATCTTCCAATTTTTTTCTTTTTAAAATAAAAAAATTATGCTTCCAGATTTTTGATTGATGTAGCAAGGATATTCTTGTTTTACTTCATGTAGTCCTACAATTCTAGTCCTATGGACTCTCTTGACTAACAACAAAGTCTAGATAAGAAACAGTATTAACATTGCTTCAGGCCTTCTCTTCCATTAAAATACTACCTTGTTATTCCTCTTTTGTTGTATTCAGCATTTTTCATCATTCAACCAGTCATTGTATTAATGCGCAAATAGAAAAAGTCTGTTAGAATAGAAGGGATTAGTTCCAGTTGGAAAGAACCTACAATGATCAACTAGTCCAACTGTTTGACCACTTCAGGGCTGACTAAAAGTTAAGTGCATTGTCTAAATATTTCTTTAACACTGACAGGATTGGGGCATTGACTACCTCTCTAGGAAGTCTGTTCCAATGTTTGACCACTCTCTTGGTAAAGAAATGTTTCCTAAAGTCCACGCTAAAAAATCCCTGACACGGCTTTAAATCATTCCCACTCTTTCCTAACAGCCCTTGGTGTCAATGCAGGATGAGACATGAAAAGTTTGAGAACAGCCATGTGGAGAAGGACTTGGGGGCACTGGTAGATGAAAAAGTGGACATGAGCCCAGCAATGTGAACCAACAGCCCAGAAAGCCAACTATGTCCTGAAAGGTATCAAAAGAAGAGTGATCAGCAGGTGAAAGAAGGGCTGCTGTGGCCCAAGTAATGACCCTAGTACTTGGCCTTGTTGAACTTTATTCAATTGGCCTCAGTCCATTGATGCAGCCTGTCCAGATCCCTCTGAGGAGCCTTCCTGACCTCAAGCAGATCAACATTCCTGTCTAGCTTCTTTTTATCTGCAAAATTACTGAAGGTGCACTCAATCCCTTCATTCAGATGATAGATAAATACATGAAACAGAGCAGTCCCAACAACTGAGCCCTGGGGAGCACAATTGGTGACCAGCTGCCAACTGGATTTAATTCCATTCCCCATCACTCTCTAGGCCTGGCCATCCATTTAGTTTTCCACTGATGTCAGAGTAGGTCTAAAACCTTATTTTTTGCCTTCAAAACAGAAAAAATGTGATATCTTTACATTACTAGTAGTTATCATGTCCACTTAACAACAAAACTACATATTGTCTTCTTATACATATTCTGGTTTTCTTCATACTTATTTTTAAAACTTCTATTACTTAATTCCACAAATTTTTTTTCCCAAGTCTATGATCAATTTTGTGTACTTTATAATTTAATTTGATATAATTTTGTCCTCCAACCTTTCTAATTTTATCTCATTTGCTGTATTCTACATGCACTTTTTTAACACAATAATATGTGGAAAAACACATATTACTTTAACTTGAGTCCACATCATATAATAGCATAGGGAGTTTTTTCATTCTTTTCTCCCAATAATTTTAACATCCATAAGACATAATAAGGGCTTATTGAAAACCCATAGGAACCTTCAAAAAAAAAAAAAAAAAAACCACAAGAGTCGGGCAGTATTATGGACAGAATCTTTTATTCTTGCATCAGATTTCTACACCTGATATCAACTTATCAGAACTTCCTATTCTAAAAATTATTGCTTGACAATTCCTAGAAACAAGGAAAATTATCTTTTTTGCACCCCAGGGCTATTATTCAGCCTCCCTCCCCCCAGCTTTAAAATCATATTTGACTACATTAACAATGTGGTTTTTACACTGTGAATTACCTGTCTGAAGTTTACAATGCAGAGTAATTAGTAGTTTGGCCAGTGAGAAAGCAAGATAAAGATGCTATACATAGTAAATAGTTAAATTCTTTGCATGTATTTGGAGTTATTTTCATCAGGAGAGAAACACTTGGATATATTGATAAGGAGTCATATATTCTATGCAAACTTCCTATTTTTTGTATCCTCTGTACTTTGAACTGATAACTGTTGCCAGTCACACTGAAAAAGCTAATTATTTCACACTAATGTTTCTGTTTAAACACATCTGCTCTGACTGGAATTGCAGAAGAAATACTCTTATGCTACTCTATTGATTGGTAAGCCATTAAGATTCCAATTCAAGAAACATCTGCTGGTTACTCAGCCTCAGGTGTCTTGCTTGATTAGATATTAATTCTTAAATTGATTCCAGATTCTCATTAACCCCCCCATGAATAAAGATAGGGACTAAATTTGATGTCTCTCTAAAGCAACTCTTTAAATCTAGCATCACTTGTCTCTTTTTTAAAGATAATTAGAGCTCTGAAGAGTCTTCTTGTGCAGTTGGGGAAAAATGAAAGGATCAGGTATGTTAAGGAGTATATCTGTGTCAACATAGTGATAACTGAGCTAATAACTTCAACTTTAAGATTGTTATCTGAATGTATCTGGAAATACTCTAAAGGATTAATATAAAATATGGTTGTTAAAGTCTAGAAGATTAGATAAAGTATGCACTGTTATTGTCATAGTTATTACTGCAAGTTCCTAAAACCACCACAAATCAGATATTAATGGCAATATAAACAATCTAAACTGTTAGTTCTTAAACATAATCTTTAGAAAGTGAAAAATGGTGAACTTAATTTATAGTTTATGTGTCTAATATTAAAAGTAGATAAAGACAATGATGAAAACTTTAAGTAGACATTCTAGGTCTCAGAAGCAGTAAAGTTTGTGTTTCTATGAAATGGGTTAGTCAATACTTGAGATGAATCAAGGTATGCATTTAGATATGTAAATTAAAAGCATTTATTTTTGCTTAAGTATTAACGACTTGTGCTGGAATTTAGTAAATGATTTTTAACAAAATCTATTCATAAACGAAACAAACATATTTACAAGAGAGCTGGCATACTGACTGTTTAAATGTTCCACCAGTATCTGTAAGCACACATCTACTAATGACTTTGTGATGTTTTGCTTTTGTTGTAAATACGTCATCCTGGCTTCCAAGAGTTAATTTTTGCTCAACACAAAAATAGCTTAGAGAAGAATAATGAGGAAGCACTGAAGAACTTTGTAGAAGTTGAACTTCAACTTCTGTTTTCAATTTAGACTACAGGTCATTTCTCTCTTTTTTTACCTTAAGCAATTTGGCTGTAATTAGTAACTACCCCTGTCAGTAATTACAACTTTCTTGATTACATTTACATGTGTGATTGCCATGCATTGTGAAATGGAAAGCTTGAATCTGATTAAACCAAATATATATTTATAAGTTTATTTTTCTTGATATTTTTGAAAGTCAGCATAATGATAATGTCACAAATAGAAATAGCAATACTATCTAGTGCGAAATTTCTCTCTCCTGTACAAACTAAAATAATATCCATCAGAAAAGTGTTTACAAATATTACAGTAATAAAAGACAAAAAGAGACTTAAATGAACTTGCACATCAACAATGTAAATATGCTAGGTATTTTAAAACAGAAAGGTTGTCAGAAATTAGACTTGTGATAGCATTAGATTTTATGTGGTTTTAGTGATGCAACAAGCAAGAGAAGTAGAGCATGTTTGATAGTGTGAGACTATTTTCCCTTCTACAGGGCAAGTCAGAATTTAAACTGATTTTTTTTTTTTTTTGGAGTTTTTTTTCTCCTCTGTGATTTGCATTTCACTTATAAGGAAAAACTAAAATTACCAAAACAGACGATTGAGCACCCTTTAGGTGGTATTTGAAAGCAGCCTATAAAAAAAGCAAGACACAGAGTGCATCTTCCAGCAGCTACCAAAAGATGCAGCAGAGTACAAAGAAGGAAGTCTCATGGGAACTTATAATAGTGGATAACGTGCCACAGAGAAATATTCCTGGCAGGTATTAGAGCAGCTGCACCTGCTAGGCCCAGAGGGTAGCAATCAGTGTCACGAAATACAGTTGGAGACTAGTAACTAATGGTGTTTCATTGATGGTATGTATCATGGCTCAGGGTACACTTTCAGCATGTTTGCTGATGATACAAAACCAAAGTCTGGACAACCAATGGCTTTTCAATACTTACAGGGGCTTATAAGAAAGATAGGGACAAATTTTAGTAGGAAATGTAGAGATAGGACAAGTAGCAGTAATTTTTAAAAAATAAACATTAAATTTTAAAATGAAGATGGTGAAGCACTGAAACATGTTCCCCAGAGAGGTAGATTTCCTATCCCTTGAAACAATCTAGGTCAGGTTGTATGGGGCTTTGGGCAACCTGATCTAGTTGAAGATGCCCTTGTTTATAGCAGGAGGGCTGGACTAGATGACCTTTAAAGGTCTCTTCCAGTTCAAACCTTTCTCTGCTCTGTTGATGGTCCTTCTTGAGCAATGGAGTGAGTCGAGTACTTTCTAGAGATCCCTTCCAGCCTCAATTTTTCTGTACTTCTGGAAAAAAAAAATTTATTGCCAATTAAAGAAAGGACAGTTAAAACAGAAGTAAAACATCTGCTCTTTGTTTAAGTTTGCTCCTTCTTTACTAACTCTTCTACTCAATCCCTGAAACCTACCTGCCAAGAGTCACACAGGAGGATGGAAAATGGAGTGATGAGGGTTTGTAGTCCAGAACAATTCCTTTCTGCCACTCTTTCTGACTCACACATATTCTCTGATCTGGGTCTGCATGGGTTGCAGTTCCTTCAGGAAATATCCAACTGCTTTAGCATGATATCCTCCATGGTCTGCAATGTTGAACCCTGCTGCAGAGTGGGGCCTCTCCATAAGCTGCAACCCTTCAGCAATAAAAACTGCTCCAGTTTGGGCTTTCTGCAAGCCACAGTTCCTGTAAGAAAATATTCAGCTGCTCTGACATGGGCTTTTCCATGGGCTGCAGGAAATAGCTATTTTGGCATATGGAGCCCTTCATTCCCTTCCTTCTTCTCTGAACTTTGTGTCCATTGAAGCACTACTTATCTCTGGCATGGGGCAGACCATTTTTTCTTCTCAGAAGTCACATTTTCAGCTTTCCACTGTCAATACCTTGCCATGGGACACCCAATGCGGTGTTGTATCCAGTAGTCCTAGTGCAGTAACAGCTGTTCGTACAGAAAGAGAAATGTGATTTAAAACTCTAACACACCTTTCTGTTATTTTACAGAACCTTTACAAATACCAATATTACTAATGTCATATTATTAATCAAACGTATGTTTTTCTTTATTAACATTTCAAACAGTGATACATAATTCCTAGAGTATGTGAGAAATAAGAACAGCCTTGAAGCTAAAAATAAGGAACTTATCAGTTTTTTTTTTTTTTTAATAAAAAATAAAATAATACTAAAATGTTTCTTCTTTGACAAAAATATATCTTTAAATGCTTTAACATATCCAATTGCTTCTAGTTTCTAATCATTCTAAAACATGTCCTTACACAACTTTCATTCCTCTTACTGCTGAGTTTCAAAATCCCTTTGGTGTCAGTAAACTGATAGGATACCCCAGATAACAAAACACATTTAAGTAATCTGTGTTACAGAAGTTCCTTAGAAAGAATAGCAGTCCCCTGTCTTTTCTTTTGTTGTTGTTGTTAATTTTGGCTCTAAAATTACATGAAGGAAAATGATAGGAGTTTTTTTTATTACTTCCTTCTGCTAAGGTTTTGTTCAGTGTTGTTTTGAACATAGAAAATAATGTTAATTTTGGATTTTTATAGAAATGTACTTTAATTATACTAATATGTAATTTCAAGTGTTAAGCTTTCAAACAAAAATATTCAGTGTCAGAATTAAAGATGTTTGTGAAAACAATTTGTAGCTAATTTACTTAAAGCTGTATCAAACTAAGTAAATGTATGAAAAGTGTCAAATAATTGTAAATACTTCAGTCATTATTTCCATTTACAATTTTCTTCTTGCCAACCATTTAGCATGAGTACTGTTTGAAGACCAAAAGGGTTGTTTTAAAACACCACTTTGATATACATGCATCAAAAAAGCTTGAGAGCAGAAAGATATGAGACAAGAATTTAGTGACTAAAGGGTACTTATAACTGCTTTTCCATTCCTCGGATACATTAAAATGTATTTATAATTTACTGATGAAAAGGACCAATCAGACCAGTTCTGTCTAATACATGTTTCTCATGATACTTTCCATCTCTACTAAACACAAGTGATTGTAATACAATAAAGTATTGGTGAAGATTAAAAGCTTAATATGATATTGGTAATTATGAATATTATTTTCTACAATTTTCCTGCTATTCTACTGTTTTCTGCTATTTTACAGAATGCAGGATGTACAGTCAATATTAGATTGTTGAAGAAGCAGTAGAATGTATTCAGTCAGTGTGTGCTGACTCAACTATAAAAGGCTGAGAAAAAGAATATGCAAGGAGTTTAGGTATGAGACTTGCAGGTAGGCAAAGTGGAGTAGAATCTGTAAACCTGAGTGAGTTAGTGTCATTAATTCTTACATGGATCAGGAAACTCTATGGTTAGTTAAGAGTTTTCAGTTGAGATTTTCTGCTTGTGTTTTAAGCTACTTGCTCTTGTCCAGTCCAAATTCTCTTTGCCCTGATACTCCCTTCCTCTTGTCTACATGGTAGTGTTTCCTCATAGTAGAGCTTTGCAATTAGAAATCTACAAGACTTTCCTACTTCAAACCAAAATCATAGAATTGTAGAATGGTAGGGTTCAAAGGGACCTTTACAGATCATCTAGTCCAACCCCCCTGCAGAATCAGGTCCACCTAATATCAAGTCGCCCAAAATATCTTCATACTTTATTTGGTTCTCTGCTTTCTTGCCCAGTGTTTGAAATACTTTTCCAGTGCATAATTCAATGTGTAGCTGTCATGGTTCAGGCCCAGAGGAACAAAGAACCACAGTCAGCCATAAGTATCAAGAGCCTTTGGAATACCCAAGACAGGTAAGACTACTTAATTTGGGGAAGAAAACATAAATTAACTTAATTCACCCCACCACCAACCAAAAACATAACAGAAAGCAACAAAGTGGAACAACGTTGAAGAGCATAACCAGCCTTTTAAGATCACCTTCTTCCCAGGCTCAGGGCCCTGATCCTGGTGTCTTTATCTCCTTCCCTCCTGAGCAGCTCAGGGCGGGCAGGGAATGGGAGTTTCAGTCAGTCCTTTCCTGATGATTCCTGATGTTTGTCCCTCCTCAAGGCAGATGGACTTCTTGCTGGTCCTCTCTGCTCCACTGCAAGATCCCTCACAGGCAGCCCTGCACAGACCACTCTAATATGCCTTCATCCCAAGGGCTGCGGCTCCTCTTCAAATACTGTGTGAGTCTCTGTGGCCCGCAAGCTCTGCAGCACAGCCTGTGTCATGGCTGCCTCCCCATACATCTGGATGGACTCACCTGGAGCTGCTGATGGCTCTCAGTCCTGCCATTGCTGTCCACAGGTTGCAGGGCTGCAGTCCGCATTCTCACTGCAGGCTGCAGAGGAGTCTCTGATCTGGTGTTCCTCCTTTCTTTCTCTTTTTCTGACTGCAGGATACACATGGTAGTCCACATCTTTTACCACTCTTCACCTCCTCTTTCACTGCAGATTTCTCTTCTGTAAACAGTGATCACAGAGGTGTTGAGGGATTGGTCCAGCAGGGCCAGAGGCGAGTCCACCTTAGAGTCTGGGGATGTTTCAAGAACTGCTTACAGAGACCAACACTGCAGCCTCTTTTTCCTATTACCAAGCAAAAAGTGGTTCCACACAAACTCATGACACATGGTTTAAGCCTAGACAGCAACAAAGCACTCTTCAGCTTCTCAGTCACAGCCCCTCTGTGGTATGAGGAGGAGAAAAGATAACCGAGGGCTTTATGGATTGAGACAAGGACAGGGAAGGATCACCTACCCATTATGTTTCAGGCGATTGCCTCAGTCCTAGAGGTGGATCTGAGTTAGAGTTGAGAGAAGTTTTGAGCAAGATGTTAGAGGGGTAAACCACCACTGCAGCCTCTCCCTCATTACCAGAAACAACTCCACACAAACCCAACACAGTGATGAATTTGCGATTTTTATCTGAAATGGACTCAACTCATCTCTGAAGACAATATTTATCACATCTCCAGGCAAATTAAAAGACCCTGATAGTTAAAATAAGTCTCATTTTATGTCTTAACATATCTCCTTTAGGGACTTTCATGGCTGTAACTTCATTATCTGCATACATGTCTGGTACAAACAATGACTATCAATTAAAATGAGATTGAAGTGAGCCTTGGGGCAAGTATAATTTCCATTTAATACGCATTTAAAACACAACTGAAAAAGGAAACGATTGTATTTTAATGATTTCTCTTTTGAAGTTAAGTAGGTCCAAATCTGGGACTCTGTTTGGCTGCTTTACAGCAGTTCTTGCATAGTACAACAGTGGAAGCAAATGAACTGCACCTTTGAGAGAGTCTGACTACACAGGTACAATCCCCAAGGATATAAAACCTCTGTAACAGTTCCAATAAGTTCATTTTTTTTGGCTATAGGCAAAGGGGATGTGACCTGAAGTCCCATATGCCATAGCTATTCCTAGCTGCTTATAATGTCACTTGACCTGTTTTAGAGCAGGATGAAAAATTTACAAAATAATTATAATTTCATTCACTTAATGTTTAAAGATCATTGAAGGGAGCTGAAGAGAAATGGAAATTTAAAAATCACTTTAGTAGCAAACACTAATAAATCTCTTCGACGTTCTGAAGGTTTAGCCCAATATCCACCCAGTCATAATATTACTTCCCCTCCTAAACTGGACAGGAGAGAGACAGAAATATAACAAATGGCCTGTGAGTTAAGGATGGAGAGATCACTCGGCAATTAGTGTCATGGGCAAAGAAGACTCAACTTAGGTAGAAAAAAAGGTTTGATTTATTAAAGAAACAATAAGAGAAGGGAGATGAGAAATAAAACCATCTTAAAACACTTCCTCAACCCCTCCATTTCCCCGGACTCCCTTTCCTTCCCCCCAGCGGCACAGGGGATGGGGCATGGGTGTTGTGGTCAGTTCATTACAGATGGACTTTGCCTCTGCTTCTTCTCAGGGGCAGACCTCCTCACACTTCCCACTGCTACACTGTGGGGTCCCTCCCCACCGGACACAATCCCTCATCAACTTCTCCAGCGTGGGTCCTTCCCATGGGCTGCAGCTCCTCACATACTTCCCAGCGTAAGTCATCCACTGGGAGAAACGGTCCTTCAGGGACAGACTGCTCCATCCTGGGTCCTCTCACGGGATCACAAGTCCTGATAGCAAACCTGCTCCAGCGTGGGCACCTTCCCCACGGACTCCTGGGTCCTGCCAGGAACTTGCTCCAGGATGAACTTCTTATGGAGTCACGGCCTCCCTCAGGCATCTACCCGCTCCGATATTAGCACCTCCCCCACGGGCTGCGAGTGGATTTCTGCTTCCCAGTGGTCCTTCATTGACTGCAGGGGGACAACCTGCTTCACCATGGTCTTCACCACATATCACAGGGAGGCCTTCTTTCCAGTGCCTAAGCACCCTCCTCCCCCTCCTTCTTCACTGACCTTGGTGTCTGCGGAGATGTTTTCACATTCTCCCTCCCTGTTGCTGCTGCCGTTTTCCAACTGCTCAACAGCTTCTCCTCCTTCTCCAATATGTTATTCACAGAGGCGTTACCTCCATCACTAATTGTCCAGGCCTGGGTCAGGTGCAGGGTGCAGCTTAAAATTGACTGGCCCTAACCCTGTCAGCTACAGAGGAAGCTTCTGGCAACTCTGTTTAAAGAAGCCACCCCTTTAGCTTCCCTGCTACCAAAAAAACCTGGCCCAGGCAAAACTACTACAGACATAACTAAAATATCTTTTTAATAATCACAAAGAAATTATTTAACATAATCTGAGTTTATTAAGTGTCTGCACTCATTCTGACATGTCCTTGAATTTGTCTAGGAATAGAAATACTGGGTAATAATTACCTATTTTGAATAAAAGCAGAGTTCTTCAAAACTTTCCTTTATTCTGTTTTGCATTATAACTCTGGGGGAGATAAATGCAATAAGAAATAGTTGGCAAGCTTACTTTGAAGCTCTCCAAGGCATTCTCAACTTGCCATCAATCTATTATTGCAACAAATCATATTTGAGAAGTGGCAAAAAGGCCTTTTGCATTAGATTCTTTTATACGTATTCCATCTGAAAGGGAAATCTGCTGCAAAACTGAAGATAAACGCTCCCACAAAAAGTTTTCTCTGAAAAAAAAATTTTGAATGTGAAGAATTAGTTGGATGTTAGGCTAATTATTCGTACTCATTGACAGAATTTTTATCAGTTACTTCTAATTTATTTCATCTGACCCTAAAACCGAAGTTTTCAGAATCAAAAGTAAAGTCAAATGTTATTATCTAGATTCCTAGAATGAAAATAATTAAAGTGTTAGCATTAAAAATAAACTAATTTATAATAAGACAAGAAGCAGGGAAAGTTACTTTTCGTAATTCTGGCCCTTTAGCATGTTTGATTCTAAGAAAAAAAAAGTTGAATTTAAAAGCTCAAAATAGCAATAATGTAGCAAAGAAGGTACATTAGTAGAAGTCAAGAAAGTGAATTTGCAATTGATTTTTTTTTTTTTGAAAGTGGTGAGGTTCTTTTGGGTTTTGTTTTTTGTAGCTCCAACTCAAGATTGCATAATAACAATTGTGTTTTTCACATGCAAGGAAGAAATACTATGAATGGGATTTTTTCCCTGAAATTACTTTGGAGTAGCAGTGAAAAGACTTGTCCATTTCTAATACAAAAACACTTTTTCCCAACATGTTTTGAAATTTCTTTTGGGTCTCTGTTGCTTATCTGCCTCTGTTTACACTTTGGAGAAGGTGGAAATTATTGCAAACAGAGAAAAAGATCACTTAAGTTTCTCTGCCACCTAATGAAATTGCTTTATTTATCAACTTTAGTAAGCCTTAAATTTCTTAAAGCACTTGAAATGAAAGTTATTTTCATCCTTCACTAGGAATTCTAGGTTAGAAAGAGCTTAAGGCATGAGGGAGTACGGTTCCAGGATAAATATCTATTTGCGTGTCTTCAGTTCAGTATGTGTTTCTTGTTGATTCTCTGATATTGGTTAAAGAAAATGTGATTAAGTGTATGAATTACTAATGTTGACTATCTCAAGAGATGAATGAATGAAGCTATGGAGGGGAAAGGGAGAGTAGGATTAATATAAATATGCATATTTCATATTTCTAGTAGAAATCACATTAATCTGGTACATGATGCAAGATGTAGGCCACAGTTAGTTAGCCTTTGTATTATGCCACAGGTTAGTTTTCTGGGAGAAGAAGGAAAGGGGTAATTTGTGTCTAAACCACATGGTTGGACAATTCTGTGTTGAGGTTATTTACATTGTGGTCGTTAGAGCTCCTGTAGGATTTTCTTAGAATTAACTAACTCTATCCTTAACTTCTACTATCAGGTAAAGGAATGTTACCTGTCAATATGCTGCTTAATCTCAAGATAAATAAGGAACATTGATGGTGACATCCATGTGTCTAGGGCAGGAACCAAGTGTAGGCTTCTCTATTACAGTTAGTCAACTAAATTCATCTAGAGGTCACTGAGAGTAGTACGCTTGTGCACATCTCCATATGAAAGAGGTAAAGGCAGTCATAGTTACTACCAGTAGTACGTAGGTCATAGAATCATAGAATGGTAGGGGCTAGAAGGGATCTTTAGAGATCATCTAGTTCAATCTACCTACAAAAGCAGATCCACCTAGATTAGGTCTCATAGGAACGTGTCCAGCTGGGTCTTGAAGACCTCCAGAGAAGGACACTCCAAAACCACACCGGGCAGCCTGTGTGAGGTCTTCATCACCCTCATGGTGAAATAATTTTTGTTATGCTTAAATGGAACTTTTTGTATTCCAACTTCATCACAGTATCGAGTGTCCTTTGACTAGACACAATATAAAAAAGGACTGCCCTAACCTTCTGACGCCCATTTAGATATTTGTAAGTATTAATGCGATCCTTGCACAATCTTTTTTTATCCAGACTAAACAGCCACAGTTCCCGCAGCTTTTCCTCATAAGGCAGATGTTCCAGTCCCCTGATCATCTTGGTGGCCCTGCGCTGGACTCTATCCAGAAGTTCTCTGTCCCTCTTGAGCTGAAGACCCCAGAACTGGACACAGGACTCCAGATGAGGCCTCACCATGGCAGAGTAGAGCAGGAGCAGAACCTCTCTCGACCTGCTGGCCACACTCTTCTTGATGCATCCCAGGATGCCATCGGCCTTCTTGGCCACAAGGGCACATTGCTGGCTCATGTTCAGTTTATTATCAATCAGGACTCCCAGGTCTCTCTCTGTAGAGCTGCTCTTCAGAAGGTCAATCCCCAGCCTGTACTGGTGCACAGGGTTGTTTCTTCGCAGATGTAGGACTCTACACTTGTCCTTGTTGAACCTCATGAGGTTCCTCTCTGCCTGACTCTCAGGCTGGTTGAGATCCTGTTGAACGGCAGCAAAGCCTTCTGATGAATCAGCCAGTCCTCCCAGTTTGGTGTCATCAGCTGAAGGTACCTTCAGTCCCCTCATCCAGGTCGTTGATGAAGATGTTGAACAAGACTGGAACCAAGAACTGATCCCTGTGGAACTCCACTGGCCACAGGCCTCCAACTCAATGCTGTTCCACTGATCACCGCTCTCTGGTCTCTGTCATTCAGCCAGCTCTTAATCCACACTGCCGGAGCATTCTGATGAGGATGTTATGAGAGACAGTGTCAAAAGTCTTGCCGAAGTCAAGGTAGATGACATCCACTGCTGTCCCCTCATCTAGCCAGCCCTTGTAGAAGGCTATCAGATTGGTCAAGCAGGATTTCCCCTTGTTGAATCCTTGTTGAGTCCCCTTTATAACCATATCTTCCTTCATATGTTTAGTGACTACATTCAGGATGAGTTGTTCCATCACCTTTCCAGTGATGGAGGTGAGGCTGACCTACCTATAGTTTCCCGGGTCCTCCTTCTTGCCCTTTGTGAATACTGGAGTGTCATTGGCCTTTCTCCAGTTCTCAGCCACTTTGCCTGTCCTCCTGTTCAAACATAATGGAGAATGGCTTAGCAACCATATCAGCTAGCTACCTCAGCATTCTTCAAAGCAACCCATCAGGATCCACTGATTTATGAGCATTAAGCTTGTCCAACATGTCTTTAACATTTTCCTCATTCACCAAGGGCAATTTCTCTGCTGTTCAGGCCATCCTACTATCTTTTCTGGACGGCGCTTCCCAAGGGCTGGCCTTGTGCAATAGTTCAGTGTTCTCTGCATCCTCTTTCACCAGGGATCCCTGTTTATTCAGCGGCAGGCCCACATTCCCCCTAACCTTCCTCTTGCTGATGATGTCCCTGAAAAAATACCCTTCTTGTTTTTCTTTAACTTTCCTGAGCAGGTTTAATTTTGGAAGGTCTTTAGCCTTCCCGCTTCCACCCCTGCATGCCCTGGCAATGTTCCTGTACTCTTTCCAGAAATCTGGCCCTGTTTCCACCTCTCATAGATGTCTGTTTTCTCCCTGAGTTGTCACAGCAGATCTTTGTTCATCCATGGAGGCCTCTTGTCTCCTTTTCCCTCTTTTCTTCATGTGAGGACACAATGATCCTGGGCTCTCCAATCGAAGCCTGTACTCTGCTGAGATTCTGCTTTAATCATTTATCTCCTTATTATGAGAGGAGAGAAATGTCTTCTGCTGTGGCCTACTGTGGCCAATAAAAAGCACCTCAGACTAAGAGAAGTCCTGATCAGTTTTGAGGCCTCATAAAGCCTGTAACACTGACTAATAATGGCTACCATACTTTGGTTTCTCTGACCTGCCATACTTTGGTTTGTAACATGACTCTCTATGTGACAGAATGAAGTACTATTTCTATGAAGATTTTGTAAATGAATACATTTGTTTAGTGACTTGGGTTTGTTTTCTTTTTTTTCTACAATGATAGGTAAACTGAAGTACTCTAATTTTTAAACGAGCTTTATGTAATTTAGATCAAGTATAATTATGAGGGTTTTAATTACATATAAACAGAAGTTATATATTATATCCTGCACTTCTGTTCTGGTTGTGGCTGTGGTATAGCTGTTTTTCTTCCTAGTAGCTTGTGTAGTGTTATGCTTTGGATTTAGTACAAAAATCATGTTGACAACGTATTGATGTTGTTGCTGAGCAGTGCTTACACTAAGTCAAGGACTTTTCAGCTTGTCATATTGCCCTGCCAGCAAGTAGATTGGGGTGCTAGGAGGGGATACAGACAGGAAAGCTGACCCAAACTGGCTAAATTGATATTTCATAGTGTATGATGTCATTCTGAGCAACAAAACTGGGGAGTTAGCTGGCAGGTATCGAACAGCTGCTTTCAGGCTAGCTAGGTATATTCTTTAATCATTATTATTGCTTCTACCTTCCTTTTCTGTCCTATTAAATTGTCTTTATTTCAGCCCATGAGTTTTACCTTTTTTTCCAGTTCTCTCCCCCTTCACTCTGTGGGATTGTGAGTGTACGGTTGAATGCAGCTGAGCTGTCTTCTGGATTAAATCACAGCAGTCTTCTTTGGCACCCAAACTACTGTATGAAGGGTTGAGATAATGACAGATCTAAACAGAGTGTGTTACAAGAAATTTGTTATAAGCATTCACTATATTAGTTTAATAGTCACTGCTCACAGTGTTGATTTTTTTGCTCTCAGAGTAGTTGTGCTTATTTTCAGAGCTGTTATGCAACACCTTACTCGCTGTATGTGTTCCCTGTTGTGCTGCTTATCATCTCTGAGGGATGGATTAAGGTTATCATTTTGCTATTCTGTGCAGTGCTGGCTTATGATATGATAAAATTACTGGTTGTGAGACTAATCTGGTATTCATACTCTATACTTAGGGAACCATCTCTCAGAAAATATTAATAATTAGACTGTGTGTCTTTTCTCCTTGGAAAGACAATCTATGAGGCAGACAACGGGTGACAATTTCCCCCCCTCTTCACCTTCCCTTTCTTTGCTAGACTAGTTACAATAGCTCTTTAGAATTTTTAATATATTTGGGATGTTCAAACAAGCATGTTTCTATTTCTGTGTCTTCTGCATGTGTTTCAGGTCTTGTTTAAGGTTAAATAACTATTTAAACAACTATTTAAGAATACTACCCAAGATCTGTCCTGAGGCTAGGCTGTTAATGAGTGCCATGGTCAATGTGACAGTATGGACAAGCACCTAGGATAGTTGATACCTCCAATGTTTTGGATCTTCACCCCTGAACAAGTGCAGATTCCTGAAAAAAAAAAAAAAAGAAGAGTAAAATATTTGAAAATACACATTTTCACTGTAGTAGTTCCAGAGAGATACAAATCACTGCATTTTGCTGGGGCCTGGCCCATGCCTACTGATCCCTGTTCAATACTATTTGGTACCTTCAAGAAGAGAAGGTCTCTGTATCCAATGTCAAAATAACAAGCACTGTGGCCACTCCAACCCCAGCAACAATCACTGCAATGAAGCAGAAGACCAACCCATACCAGTATTAGTCACTACTCTACAGAAGAAGGAATACTGGATGCAAAAGTCAGCTTCTTTAGTAAGGAAAGAAACCCTTACTAAGAAGGAAAAGGAAGAAGAATTGGACAAGGCAGGCTACTCCAAAGCAGAGACATCACAAGAAGAAGAGGAAGAATGCGCAGAACTCATAAATGAGGCAGTAAGCACTGTGGTGTTAACAGCAACAAAGCAAATACGCTAATATCACAACTTACAACAAAATGACACACTGTTAATAGGGAGTGACTTAGACCAAAATAGTATCCCTCTCTGTTTTGATAGTAAGTACTAGGTAGTGAGGTATTTCCACTACACCAGCATAACTGGGTGCATAAATCAAGGGGGCAAGGGAGCAAGAAAGGTATACTAATTGAATTGTGAGAGTCAGGCAGGAGTGAGGTGAGAGGGCTAGTGCCAGTTGAGAGGGAGCTCCAAATTGAGGTACCCCTTCAAGAAAGCTATTACATGTCACTCAGGCAAGTAGACCTCTATGTAGATGGTGACGATTAATTTGGATGTGTGACAAAATGTGGGTCTTAGGCATGGTAGATGTTTTCCTGTTTTTTCCTTGGATAGCATTAATTTTCTTCCTGGTGGATGATATAATACTGTGTTTTGAATTTAAGGTAAGAGTAATGTTGATAACACACTGATGTATTAGCTGTAACTGAGCAGTGCTTACACTAAGTCAAATACTTTTCAGCTTCTCGTACAGCTCTGCCAGCAAGGAAGCTGAGTGCACAAGGAGCTGGGAGGGGACATAGCTGGAAAAACTGACGTCATGGTAAACATGATGTCATGGTAAACAAAAAAACTTTGCAGAGTTAGCCAAGGGGTAGTAACCGGTTGCTTAGGGATTGGCTGGGCATCAGTGGGCATTACTGGCATCAGCCAGTCATTTAGTATATAGCCAATCATTTAGTATATTCTTTAATCGTTATTGTTGTTTCTCCCTTCCTTTTCTGTCCTATTAAGCTGTCTTTACCTCAGCCCACCCACAACTTTTATTTATTTTCCAATTCTCTCCTCTGTCCCACTGTGAGGGAGTGAATGAGTGTCAGTGTCAGTTTACCTGCCTATCAGGTTAAACCACGATTTCTGATAAGAAAAACACATCCTAATTAGTGCTAGCCATTGATGACTCCAGGATAGGGACCCTTATTGTACTTTTGAGTCTGCAAGTGAGTGCAACCCTATGTTATGATTTATAGAAAAAAAATGCAGTGACTTCAGTGGAGCATTTTGTTTCTCACAAATATGCATAAAAATATGCACATATGTTGTTTTCTTATTGTACTCCTGTTAAGAATGAATAGGCATAAAAGAGACTAGAGAGGGAAAGCCAAACAAGCAAGCAGAAGTAAAAATGTAAAACTTGATTTATTTTTTTTTTTGCCTACTCTGTGTAGTGTTTTGGAAAAGGAATAAAACATAAGAAAAAATCCACAATTTTTGTTGGGATTGTACTCCTGAGGTAATAGAATAACAATAAGAATCTGGAAGAAATTCTTTCTTTTCCATTTAAGGATGAAAATTGGAAAAGCACAATAACTGGAGAAGATAAACATATGTTGATCATTTGCAGGGTTTTTTTTTTAAGAGTAGGAAAGGTTCAATAAATAGATGGATTTCAACAAGAAGTAAATCCATGGTTTCTGTGTTTTCTTTTAGATTTTTTCCACTAGCTTAATTACTTAAATGTTCTAGTGGCTGCTTTTGTAAATGACAAGTAACACATACTTCCCAGATTGTGGACCTCACCTGTCATCACTTGACACATGATTAACATTTAGCAAAAGACACCTTTCAAAATGTTTAAAGTTTTGCACATAGCTTTTCAGACATAATGAATGATCTAAAATAGGGATATTGCTGACAAATCAGTTTCAGTTTGTTAGTATGGCTGAAAGGCACTCAGGTAGAAGATTTTTTTGTGTGTGTTTAAATTGTATAGCCTTTTCTCAAAAATATAAAATATGTGAAATCTCATTAATTACAACGAATCCTACCTATTGATTAGAAATATATTTATTATTTTCTGAAATAATTTTCCAATTCTTCCTTAATGATTGGCACAACTAAATGAGCTCAGCATATATCATTTATGCAGAAGGTTAAAATACTACTTGATAACCGTGTAGAAACACCTACATAAGGAAAATTACTTCTAGTAATGAAATCTTACCTAACCTAATGGACAAACACACAACATGTGATGTCCAGAAAATTACATCCAGAACACAGCAATTACAAAAAAAAAGGTCTTATTAAATTCTGTGGCTTAACTGAAAAAGATTTAACTATAACTGTAAGTGTAAGGCTATGATGAAAATCAGAACTGGAAAAACATAATGATGCTTGTGTTATGTATTCTCTAAATTAACTTGTGTTATGGATTTTCTTAAAGATGGTATGTTTACAGTTCATAGCTCATTGTGTCCGTTGGCCCTGTTCCCCTTTCTCCCCTCCTTCCCCCTTGAATTTGAGTTTCTAAAGCACATCTCATCCAGTGATTATTGTTTCAAAGAATTATTTTTGTTGAATAATGTATAGGGCTTTTAAGTTCAGAAAAAAAACCCCAAAAAAGTTTCAGCAAACAATTTTCAAAGTCAACAGTAAAATACAAAAGATTACTTAGTTGCTTTCTAAACTCCTCTTTTCAAACAGACATAAACATGATATTTTCTGTTACACTTCATATCTTACATGATGAGTTATATATAGCATATTTTATGTGCTGAGTAAGCCTTGGCTAATGTAGCATTGTCACAGTCTTCCTCCTCAGCAGAACAAGGGAAGGAAGATAGAATGAGCAAGCTCATGGGCAGAGGTGAAGACAGGTGAATCACTCAATAGTTACTCTCACTGGCCAAACAGACTCAATTTGGTGAAAGCTTAATTGATTTTTTTGCCACTGAAAACAGATTCTAGTAGATAAAAACAATATCTTTCCTCCACTACCTTTTCCCATGCCCTTTTTAAGTCCTTCCCTTTCAACTCCTCCAAATTCAGCTTGACTCATTTATATTTCCTCTAACAGACAAGAGGCTGCATAAGCACATAATGGTTCTTTCTGCTGCTCCTTGCTCCTCATACCCTTCCCCTGCTTCAACATGGTTCCTCTATGGGCTGCATTTGTTCAGAAAATAATCTACTCCAGTATGGACTATTCACAGATTACAGTGAACATCTGCTGTGTTCCCTGGAGCACTTCCTGTTCCTTCTTCCTGACCTTGGTGTTCCCTCTGCTGTCTTTCACTCTTTCTAGTTTTCACTCCTCCTCTGACATTTTTTCTGGTTTAAAATATATTTTCACAGAGGCATCACCAACCTGTCTAATGGGCTGTGTCCTGCAGTGAGTCTGTTGCAAAGACAGCTGGAACATGCTGTGTCTGGCATGGAGGCAGTCCCTTACTCTATTCTACTACCAAAACCTTGCTCTGTAGGCACAATGTAAAAAGTTCTATAGGAAAGCATGCAGTTACGAACTGCTGCTAAACTATATAGACCTACTGCATGCCGTTGGGAAAGGTGGAGAGGGTACAGTGTTGGTGAGGAAGTGGTTATTTTTATTCTGAGTCTCAAAATTGCAGTTGAGTTCCTGGAAAGGTGTTGTCTCCCAAGTTGAAAAACAAGACACTATATGCTTCAGTAATTTGAATAATCACTCTTCCAGACATTTTTTAAAACTTTATTAAACCTTTCTCTGTTAAAATGAGTTGTCCTTTAATACAATTTTCCCTGGGAAACGTATTTATACATTGTAACAGAGGCATCAATTGTTTTGAAAAGCAGAACTCTGATCTATTCAGAATCTTTCACTATATAGTGAGATTTTTTCCTTTTTTTCTTTTTCCTTCTATTTTTTCCCATCCTCTATGCCCCTAACTTATATATGTTAGTTGAATAATAATAGTATTACTCAAGATAGATGAAATAACAGGAACATCCTTTAAACAACGTTAGTCGCTTAAAAAAGGGAGTAGCATGAGTCTCACAACTGAAAAACAATTCTATTAACAGTTACTTAATTTTAAATAATTTTTCACTCTGCATCCAGAAAAACAAATAAAGGTCCTGAACACCATTACTCATTTTTTAATGCTTGTTTTTTTTCCTGGTTAATTCTGTCCACAAGTCAATAAATTCTCTGACTATCTAAATACAGCTTTTGTTTAAAGGGTGCTGAATGGTCTTGGCCTTATCAAATCGCGGTTAAACACTTATTTGGAAAGAAATGTAGTTGCAGATATTTCTACTGGCTCTACATAGTGAAATGAAGGAAAAAGCAAGATTTGTCTTCTGTCCTGTAATCAAGATGTAAACTAAGCTTTCTAATAGGTACTCTATAGTGTGTTTATTTCAACCTCATTCAAAATAAAGTTCTTTCATAAGACTATCAATTTTAGATGTTTCTTTCACAGTGAAATAACTGTTTTGTCAATTTCTTGATAAAGCAGTAAAGAATGATGAGATCATAAAATCATAGAATTGTAGGGATTGGAATGGACCTTTAGAGATAATCTAGTCCATCTTTCTGGACTGGGCTTCCCAAGGGCCATTCTTGTCCATAAAGACCAAAGCAAAGGAGACATTCAGTAGTTCAGTCTTCTCTGCATTCTCTTTCACCAGAGAACATTCTTTTTTCAGCAGCAGGCTCACATTCCCCCTAACCTTCCTCTTGCTGATGATGTCCCTGAAAAAATACCCTTCTTGTTTTTCTTTAACTTTCTTGAGCAGTTTTAATCTTGGAAGGTCTTTAGCCTTCTCGCTTCCACCCCTGCATGCCCTGGCAATGTTCCTGTACTCTTTCCAGAAATCTGGCCCTGTTTCCACCTCTTGTAGATGTCTGTTTTCTCCCTGAGTTGTCACAGCAGATCTTTGTTCATCCATGAAGGCCTCCAAACTCCTTTTCTCACTTTTCTACATATGGGGATACACTGTATTTTTGGAAAACAGTGAGAACAGCTTCTTTTTTTCCTAATTGTAAATTTTGATTCTTCTAAGGTAAGAACATCAATGAGAAGATGGAAGTTGATTCAGTATTTAGAAAGAGAAGCTATGAACATGGATGACAAGGCCTTAAAAAGAGGCGGTAAATAACGTATTTCTACTTCTTTTCATATATAAATGGATTTTCAAATGTTCCTCTAGAGATTAAACTTCCCTGAAAGTAAACTAAAACAAACTTTTATTTTCTTTCCATATAGAGCAAGAAACTAAACAAATTTTAAAGGTTATTTTTAAGATAATCTCATCCTCTGGACAAGGTAAGTGTAATGTGTTCTCCAAGAAGTTAGTTGGGGAAAGTTCTGTTCATTCAAATGTCAGGACAATACTCTCTGCATTGGAGGACGTTGGACTCAACTGATAGATAGTGACATTCAGAAAACCAGACTATATTAAAATTATTCACACATGCTGTACCTGGAGTATGTTGTATAACTGCTGGTCATATTTTGAGTTGTTACACTACTCTTAACATATATAATACCCTCTGATTTTAATTGTTATTTTTAATGGATATTTGAAACATAATGTAGGGCAATATGTATTATCCATAATTTAACATAACACAGATCTTTTATTTAAACTTATAAAGGGAGTTTTCCATAAAGGTTTTGATCTGTAGAGCTGTAAATTCTCAAAATAGAAATTGAAACAATCAGAGTGTATGCACAAAAACTGCTATAAGTTTCATTTTAGGAGCTCATGTGGATGCAACCCCATAAAAATATTCAATTTCATTGTCATGAAGTATTTTAATTTTTTTTTCCTTTTAATCTTGTTAGCTGTGTGGGAGCTGGAGTTTTTTAAGAGAAACTTTCCCTCTTTTTACACTAGATATTTTTTTCTGTTATACTATTTATTTATTATAAGTTCTCCTTATTAAATTTAAATTTTAAGAAATATATATACTATCTAATTTCTAGTTTAAGAGAAAAGTGTAGAATATAATAGCATTTTGTCTCAATGTTTTTTATTCTCATAGTCAACATTAGTTCTATGGCTAACCTTGTAAATTAAATGCTGTGTTGTAGTAGCTGCTCTCTTGCAGAGAAGGTGAGCACCCCTGTTGCTAGGCAGCTTGAGAAGGTGTATGCTCTTGTCTGTGTATATGGGGAATGCTGAGGTTTGTGACTACAGGGTAGAACCTGACTTTGGATTTCATGATTACTTCCTTTAGTGCTGTTTCCTAGTAGTGGGGGGAAAATACCTATAAAAGACTTAAGAAATCACAATAAATGGAATGTTTGCACTTTTCTTGCCTCTATCTAACTTTTTTGCTTTATATATTTTCTCCAAATTTGTATATCTATTTTGCAAATCATGTCTATATCTGATAGCTTCATATTATTAAAGTACTGCTCTCATTTACTGTTGTGCTGGGTCTAGCTCAGAAGGAGTTAATTTTCTTCATAGCAGCCTGTATGGTGCAGTGCTTTGGATTTGTGTGTGAAACAATGCTGAAATAACATTTTGGCTACTGCTGAACAGTGCTTGCACAGCCCTGGGGCTTTAATTTTCCCCACTTTCTCCCTGCCGCAGTGAGCATGCTGGGGAGGGGGACAAGGAGTTAGGAGAACATATAGACAACGTAGCTGATCTAAAGTGAACAAATAAGTGTTCCATAGCATATGATGTCACACTCAGCAAGAAAATTTTGGGAAAATAAGGAGGAAGGGAGAATGTTTGTGTTTATGAGATTTGTCTTCCCAGACACATGTATGCTGAGATTCCGCTTTCCAGGAAGAACATCTCCCTGCCCAGGGGGAGTAGTGCAAAAATGTCTTATTTTGCTCTTCTTATGCATGAAGCCTGCTTTAGCTGTCAACCTGTGTATTACCTTGCTATTCCTCCCACCACCCTGACATGGGCAGGTAAAAGTTAGCAAGCAGCTCTAGGAGTGCTTGGCTGCTGGCTGGGGTCAACTCAAAGAAATTATTTATTCCACCCTCATAATGTCAAACTCTCCTATATTTCTGAAAAATGCAATTATTTTAATATCATTCTTTTATATATACATCTATCTTCAGCATTTGTTTGTTGGTTTTATTTTATTTTTTTATTTATTTTCTCTTAGAGAGGAGAGGAAAAAATGTCCCTAGATTTCTAATCTAAAACTGTATATTGGTCGATTTCAATGTTATATGTGTGCTACTTGAGATTCAAACACTCCCATAAAGATGCAACGTGAAAATCTGAATATTGTATGTCCATTGTTTTCTAGCACAGAGAAGAGGTTTGATTTTGGGTGGAGTTTTTGTTTGGTATTTAATATTTGGAAAATAAGAGACATATTCTCAGCATAAATCAGTACAGCTCCATTGAAGTCAATGCAGTCATGAAACTTTAAAACTTCTGTAGTGCTCATTCACCTTTTTATTACTGATATATTATTTAAAAAATAAAAAAATACTATGTTTGACAATTTAAGAGAAAGTGTTTTGTACGATACAGAAATGATGACCTTATGATGCAAGTATAAATTTTTACAGTGATAGCATAAAAAGCACATTTTTAATTATTTATGATCTCTACTGTTTATCAAGTTTATGTGCTCTAGTATTTGTTTATGTTACTTTGTACTCCAACTTATGATTCAGTAAAGAAAAGCTTCTCTGTTGAAGGGGTTAACCATGGAAGCATTAGCAAAACTCATTAATGATCTGAACATGAACACCCTGAGTGAGCTAAACATATACAGAACCTAATTGTAACTTAAATCAGATATTAATTACATTAACCTCAATTTCAGATTATTCTAATGTCTTCATAAATCTATCATCTTTTTCATTCATTAGTGAAAATGCTTTCTCCTTGAAGAGTCTGTCTATAATTTTTTTTATTTTAAACACTCATAGCTTTAAGAGACCTTAGATTTTCAGTGCAGTTAAGGACAGTGCTATAATTGGTTAAGCATATTCAGTGCTTTCCAGGGACAACTAGCTACTGTATCCATTACAAATTTTCAAAAGGTAACCTTTTGAACATTACAAGTAAGAGACAAATTTTAACATAGGACAGAAAGTACTCTCCCTGACTGTGTAACTGATTTACATAATTACATTATTTGTACAGAAAGAATATAGACAAGCATTTAATGTTGCAGAAATAAACACATGTTGAAAAACTGACCAAATCAAATCCTTTTCCTTGCAGATTCATGAAGCTGGATGCAAAGATGAGTCAAAGTACATTTTTCTTTTTTTTTTTCTTTTTTTTTTTTTCTTTTTTTTTTTCAGATAGACTTTAAAGCAGAAGGATTAATGCCATTATTCTGGGTAATCAGCATGGTAAAATAAAAATAAGGTCAATAGATTATAAATATATCTACAGATTTTAAATTATGCTGTTAATTGTAGGGTTTTTTCTATAAGCAGATGTCTAAAGATGCAGTAAGTACCAAAAAAAAATTTTAGAAATTCCTAGGCATTTGACTCCCTCCTTCCTCCCCCACCAGTTCAACCAGATAATTACTTACATTTAATTGTCTTTAAAATATGATTCTGAGTTCATTTTTTAAAACCGAGTAGGAAAAATGAAACTAAGAGGTATTAATCACCAGGCCACTGAAAATCATTAATAAGGAGGTATTAATCACCAGGCCACTGAAAATTCAAGTTTCCTGTAAGTCATCTGAAACTGAACTCTCACGACCAACAGGGCCTAAATTGTTTTCAAAAGTTGCCTTTGAAAAGTATTGATCTTTGAACATACTATGAAAGATATTAAATACTAAATTGAAAGTTGGAACTACAATTTATGGTGATATTTCCACTCTAACAATACCTCTTCAGGCTCCAATTTATCTTCGTAGTTTTGTCATGTTGTTCAGTTGTTCCAGGGACATGGCTAGAAACAATAACATAGTAATGATGGTTTTGCCCAGTAGTTCTTTTACAAAAGAAATAGTCCATAACTATAATAGTATGTATCTTTTACTATTGAAATAGTTGAATAACTTTGTCCATTTCAAGTGTTCTTAAAACTTCAGGCTCTAAGTATTGATTCCTACAATGCAAGATTGACTTGAAAACAAAAGAAATTAGGCTAGTCTCCATTTTTATTCCTTTTTGACCTCCATATAATGAATGCATTAAATGAGCTTCAGTCTCAGACTGTCCTTGCTGAACATTCAACTCATTGGTAGTAAAAGTGTTTTCTAAGATTCATGTGGAAAAAGATACTTCAATACTAAGCGATAGCATAATTTGATGAAAATTCTTGATTTTTTTTTTCCTGTTCATTTTAATCCAAAGTCTGTTTATTTGTTTGGTTTTGGGGGAATTTTTTTTTTAACTACAGAATTGCTTTTAGAAATTTTCTAGAATTTAAAATTGTTAGAGAAAGTAGAACTTTTAAAAAAATAAACAATAATACAGCTGTATACAAATCTTCAATTTTTTTTTTTTCAAATTTTGTTACTGAAAAAAAAGGTTATTTTCATGGTTCCATAGATTTTGTAGTATATGCTTCTTGGTATCTAATTGTAATAATTTAAAAGATAGTGTCCAATCTGATTACCTCCATTGTAAGTTGATATAGACTTATACATACCATCTCAAGCTGACATGTGTGTCTCAGTGCATGGAATAAAATAGTCTTCCAGAATTTACACTAACTATAGGAGAAACTGTCATGGACATGTTAGACCAAAAACCTAATTGTTACATAGCTAATCCATGTCTAATCAATTTCAGCCTGCTACTGTTTCCTGTTTGAGTAGCATATCCTCTTGGTATAGTTTTGATTTCCTCATTTGATCTGTAAATATTTATATTAATTAACTATTCCCAGGGGAGTGGGAAACAACAACAGCCATCAACAACATTTAAAGCCAGAAATATATAAATATACAAATAGCTTGTTCATAGCCATCACATTTTGGAAAGTTGTTTCTTTTTTCAGGGTGTTCTCTTCAGGGTAACCTACTGTAGAAGGACACAAACCAGGAAGGGCTCTTATGATCAACATTTCTTGACCAAACAGGTCCAACCTTTTCCAAAAGTAGGAACTAGTCTTATTTCACAATAACAACTGAAATTTTTCTTCTTCCGTTGCCAAACAGGAGAATAAGGATCACACGGTTTCCAAGTTCTGACATGACTCATTTAAAATGTCTGCTAAAATAAGTCTTCAAATGATGTGATATATACATTATAGTTGTTGAATACAACAGTTTTAGTGTTCATCATAGCTATACAAATAGTAAACTTTCCATTTCTTCTCATAAAATATTTGTACATCTAATAGCAAGAGGTTGTGAAATAGTATCCCATACAGAAATGTGATAACTATCCAGTACAACTACAGGAATAACGCCCTAAAACTTCACAAAGATTTCTTATTTCCTTTTATACCAGCTCAAGAAATACCAAACATGATCTCTAGGTTGCTTGAATTGCTCTTCATGGGGTTTACACTCACAGTTTTTTGGCATCAAAAGTTTTCTGAAGACAAGATTACAAGGGAGCCCTGCACATCCTCTGGTTCCAAATACCTTATAAAAACAGAGTCAAGTTTATCCAAGGTCCTGAGACTTGAAGTCCAAACTGAGTCTTGAACTTCTCCACTGAGAGTGATTCCACTTCTTTGTTCTATATTTAACCTTACTCAATGTTTAATTTTTCTCATGATGAAGATTTTTTTTTCTTCTATTTAGTCAGAATTTTCCCTGAAGCAATTTGTGTCTATCACGTCCTGTGCTGTCACCTTCCAGCTTAGTGAGATGACCACCTCTGCAAGTTGTCTGTAAATCCTTTTCAGTTGCTTGAAGACTGTGATTAAGAATTCTTCTCCAGGTCTTCTCTAGGCTGAATAAACTCAGTTTCTTCAGCCTCTCTTCATGTGCCAAGTAACTCATCTAATCATATTGGCAGCCCTTTGTTGGACCTTCTCCAGTTGTTCAATGTCTCTCTTGAACTCAGGAATCAAAACAGTCAATCAAGCATAACAATCATCTCAAAGAGAATTCCTGTTGAGTGCTGACAAGTTACTGTCTTCAACAACGAAGAAAAACAGCCCTGGAAAATTATTGAGGAATTTAAAACATTGGCTTTCTTCAAAATATAAACCTTCCACTCAGTTGGTATAAGGGGTTTGGTTTTGGTTTGGGTTTTACTGCTTGCTTTTTAAAAAATTGAAACAAAAAGAAAAAAGAACCCCTAATTGATCTTAATTCTGGTAATTTTACTCCTCCAAATAAGGCTCAGATTGTATCAGAGGGGTTACTATTCCAGGATACAGTGGTTATTTTCAGACATCTACTCTATGTTAAATTTAAAAAGGTCAGGGTTGATTCTTGAAAACTGAAGAATAGTAACGCTTGTACCTGTCTTCAGAAAATGCTGAAAGGTGAACCTGGGTAAACAGAGGACAATCAATCTCATTTTGGTCCCTGAGAAATATTTTCCTGGAACTCATTTCTGGTACATGAAGGAGAAGAAGGTGGTTGGCAACAGTGAGCCTAGGACAAATCATGCCTGACCAACCTGATTGCTTTCTACAATAAAGTAATTCCATTTGTACATGGAGTGCAATGAATGTAGTTTACCTTTGATTTTAACAAAGCTCTCAACACTGTCTTCCACTACATTCTTATATCCAAATTAGGATGTTTGGCATGGATAGATGGACAGCTGGTTTGGTAAAGTACTTACTGGTTAACCAGGTTGACAGTAGTGGTTTATGGGTCATACTCTACCTGGGGGCCAGTAAAAAATCAAGTACTGCAAGAATCTATCCTGTGAGTGGATTTAATATCTTTAATATTTATTAAATTTTATATCTTTTTAATATCTTTACCTGAACAAGGTGGTGGAGTGCTTGTTCACTACATTTGTAGATCACATCAAATTGTAGGTATATTCAAAGAGTAGCCATCCAGAGGGACATAGGCTGGAGGAATAAGTTAGGCTTATGAAACTCAACCAGGAAAATTACTAAGTCCTGTACCTGGGAAGAAAGATTTCACAGGAACGGTATAGTTCAGGGCTAACTGACTGGAGAGAAGCTCTACTGAGATGAATTTGAGAGTATTGATGGGTGGCAAGCTGGACATAGGCTATTAGTGTGCTCTGGTAGAAGCACTAATAGAATCATGGCCAGGAGACCGATTCCTCAACATTTTTAAAATCACTTTTGGAGTCCTACATCCACTTCTGGACCACTTAAGAGAAAAAAATAGCACATTTTTTTCAGCAGAGATATTTTTGTCTGGTAAAGGTCTGGAGCACTTGCCCTGTGAGGAGAGTCTGAAGTAGCTCGACTTTTTCAAATGGGAGAAGAGATGGCATTGCAGGAATCTTAGGATAGTTCCTCTATAGTAGGCGTCCGGAAGATCT
>WBNH01009955.1:18604-31906 GCA_013401255.1 Urocolius indicus | reverse complement strand
AAAAAAAAGGTAATTCTGTAATTTTGGTCTGAGTTATATAAGAGTATTGCAAAGAAACACTTGCTGACAATAAAAAAGTGATGACCATGTGCAATTGAAATTGTTCAGTGGTTTGCATCAACCTTATGTGTTTTCAGGGTGATTACTACACTGATTAGCAGGACCTTTTCATCCAAAAGGGAACAGATATTATCTGCTCAATAAAATATGCTTCTATATTTGTTTACAATTCTGCCAATGCCAGAAATCTGTTGATATTCTAGCTTCTTAGAAAAAGCAATAACTCATCTGAATTCAGTAAATATTTAGACCATCACAGGTTAGGACTTCATTGTCAGTGGAGAACAGCTGATATTCTTCTTTTATTAAGACACTAATGAAACATTTTATGTCTCTCATGGTAGTTACGTTTTAAAATATGGTCATAATATCACTCCCCCTCCTAAACTGGACAGGAGAGAGAGAGAAATATAACAAATGGCCTGTGAGTTGAGATAAGGACGGAGAGATCACTTGGCAGTTAGTGTCATGGGCAAAACCAACTCAACTCAGGGAGAAAAGGGTTTGATTTATTAAAGAAACAATTATAGCCCGGAGATGAGAAATAAAACCATCTTAAAAACACTTCCCCCCACCCCTCCACTTCCTGGGACTCCCTTTCCTTCCCTCTCAGTAGCACAGGGGATGGGGGATGGGAGTTGTGGTCAGTTAATTACAGATGGACTTTTCCCCTGCTGCTTCTCAGAGGGAGGCCTCCTCACACTTCCCACTGCTACACTGTGGGGTCTCTCCCCATGGGAGACAATCCATCATGACTTTCTCCTGTGTGGGTCCTTCCCATGGGCTGCAGCAAATCACAAACTGCTCCAGCATGGGGCCACCCACGGGGCAGCTCTTCACACACTCCCTGACGTGAGTCATCCAGTGGGAAAACAGTCCTTCAGGGACAGACTGCTCCAGCCTGGGTCCCCTCAAGGGATCACAAGTCCTGCCAGCAAACCTGCTCTGGTGTGGGCACCTCCCCCACGGACTCCCAGGTCCTGTCAGGAACTTGCTCCAAGATGAACTTCTTACAGAGTCATGGCCTCCCTCAGGCATCCACCCGCTCCAGCGTGAGCACCTCCCCCACGGGCTGCGAGTGGAACTCTGCTTCCTAATAGTCCTCCATGGACTGCAGGGGGACAATCTGCTTCACCATGGTCCTCACCACATATCAGGGGAGCCTTCTTTATTCAGTGCCTAAGCACCCTCCTTCCTCTCCTTCTTCACTGACCTTTGTGTCTGCGGAGATGTTCTCACATTCTTTCTCCCTGTTGCTGCTGCCATTTTTACAACTTCACAACTTCTTTTTCTCAAATATGTTAGTCACAGAGGCGTAACCTCCATCACTAATTGGCTAGGCCTGGGCCTGGTGCAGGGTCCGGTTTAAAACTGACTGGCCCTAACCCTGTCAGATACAGAGGAAGCTTTTTGTTTAAAGAAGCCACCCCTTTAGCCCCCCTGCTACCTAAAAACCTGCCCAGGCAAAACCACTACAAATATTCTCAGCTGAAAAAGAGTTCTGAATTCTGACTCAAATCTTGTGGCTCCATCAGAAAACTGACCTCAGCCTTGTAGAGTTGTTACTTATTTGCGAATAAATGTGGGGTTGTGGGGCTTTGTTTGTTTGGTCTTTTTTTGTCCGTTTGTTTTTTTTTTTTTCTTATTGTTGTTGCTTTTTTTTCTGGAAAACAAATCTCTTTTTGTCTTAATCTGAAAAGGTGTAAAGTGTTTAAGAAAAATTGAAATAAAAATATTGTCATGTTCTACACAGTCATCTTCAACTGTAAATCTTGAAGAACTTTAAAATTTAAAAGCTTTACTAAAAGAAATATCCTATTACAACCTTTGGCAAATTCTTGTTTCTTCCAGTTCACCAAAATCATCTTTTCTTTCCAGTGCCAAAACTGGTAATATTTTCCTGAGTGCTACCATGCAAAAAAAGGTGTAACATTCATATATATCTGTCTTGTTCAAAGAAAGAGGTATTAGTTACCTAAACTATCTCTGCTAAAATAATATTAAGAAAGTCTTGAGTAAGGAAAGAAAGAACTATTATGATAATCATTACATTTGTTATTATAATTATTATAACATTGTATTAAAATGACTGATGGTAGTTCATGTAATAACAGAGTCTAGCTGACATTATACCAAAGTAAAGTTCAAAAATATGACATATTAATGGGATAACCTAGTTTCAAGGTTGCACTTTTTATTTGCTGATCAAATCTAAAAGTATTTTAGAAACCGGAAATTTCATAACCCTTTGAAAAATTGTGCTTAAAAATAATTATCATAAAATTAAAATTTACATTGCAGTGAAAATATAAAAATAACACATAATTTGAAATGAATATGCAATTAGTAAATTACATTGATATGTAATGTGGCTATCAAAACTCACAGGATATATGTTGCAGCATCACTGATTCTCCACAGAGCCTGCTCTGAGTCATTTGCATGTTAGTTATCTTGTCAGCAGGGTTTTACTTTGCAGGTCTGTGACAGCAATGACTTAAATTATTGAAGCATAAAATGAAAAATATCCTTTTTATTTTCCTCTTATTAAAAAAAACAGTAACATATTTAGCTTTTTTGTCTTAGATGTATTTGAAAGGCTTCAAGGTATCTATTGCATATTAATAAATATTTATTAATGAAGTGGATTTTGCAAATTCCTTCATGTTTTACTTTCTAATTGTGAAATCATACTGTTACTGAGGTCAATAGAAATCTGTTCAGTGGCTTTTGGTGGTTTTTTGAAACAATTTGTATCTTTTCTATAGTTCAGTATCATTTTAATACAAACATATATCATAGTTACATTTGAAGTGAGTACATTTTCCATTCCTCATACACTGACAGTGAGATAAGGTTGCTCTGCTCACTACAGCTGTAGGGAGTACAAAAGGCACCTGAAAGATATGTTCTGAAATAAAAATAATACTATATGTTAGTCATTAAGTTTGCAATGCTAGCCGAGTAGAGAAAGAAACTATTTAAGAGAAAAAAAATATATTGGAGAAAAAAAAGTAACTTTCTTGAAGGTTTAGTAAGGACCAGATATGATGATAGTAGAGCTTCACATGATAAAGGCACAAGAAATAAAGAAGAAATTGTCAACACTGTGACAAGAAGGCAAATGAAGCCTGAGACTTAAATTTTCAGATACTTGCTTGCTAATTTTGGACATCCACCTGAACTTCCAAATTTCTGTGAACCAAGACTATTTTCCCAGTTGTATAAGTTATGGTGATGTGTCAGGTAACACATCAGATTTTATTATGGAGCTGTTATAAAACAGTAACATTACTGTTGGCCCAGTTTTTTCAAAGATATAAAGCAGAATCTAATGTAGATCCTTGTAACTGACAGTACAGCTAATAGTATTTTTTCCACATCATAACGGTATCAACCTCTATGCCTAATTTTATGTCAAATTAACTCTTGAGTTTCATTTCTGCTTTGCTCTCTTTTTTTTTTCCAGTAAATTTAGGTTCTGTGTAATGCCTCACAGATGATAAATTGCAGCTGATGTGTGCACATGAGTGTGTACACATATACACTGTTTATGTATCACATTTATATTGTGACAGGCCTAAGTAAAATAATTAATGCTTAAGATGCTGAAATAATTTTCAAGAAAATAGATTTCGATTTGTTTATTAATTGTATCAAAACATTGCTGTTTTCAGTGGAGCAGGACAATATGAATTTCTGAACACTTCCAAATTAAACAAGATTTTGGTTCTGGAATTTCTCAAATTGGTTTTGAACTCCAACAACCTCCTTCCTTTACCCAATGCTTCCTACCACATTTCTCCCACATTTTCTCAAGATGGTTACTGCACAGAATGAAAACAGCCTCAGATCATGTTAAAAGCTTCAGATCTATGATTTCAGATGGCTACTTTGTGTGCTACAAGCTGCATAAATCCCTGTGGTAGAGTGTACTCCAATGAATACTTACTAATAAGCACGTAGGCAGCACCTTCCCTGCAGTATTCTGAATAAAATAAAATTATTTGGGTCTTGGTAATATTTTTGTGGTGGTTTTATTCTGCAAGTATGTAATATCATGTCACTTTGAATTGTTACAGGTTTTGGAAGTAATTAATTAATTACCAGCTATCTGCTTGAAAAGCTTACTAATAAAAAAAAAAACAAGCCTAAACAAAAACACAAACAAAAATCTTTGTCTATTTCTTCATCTCTTTGTGGTGCTCTGGAAAATGGCATTTCCAGCAGTACTCTTCTGGTTTCCATAAAAGCCTTGTTTGATTTATGATAAATGTTAATTGCCTTTGTATAGCTTCCAGCCTGTCCAACTAAGTGCTCTAGGACAATAAATGCCACGCTCATTCAAGCACACCATGTTCAGAATATTATCTATTAAAGCTACTGTGGATTAAATGAAGCAGATAATATGTGATGAAATGTTTATTCTCTTCTTGTATTTCAAAAGACAAGTATGCATTACTACATTGCTAGATGTCTTGCCTGAAGGAAGAGTTCCTTTGCAATCATGTTGCTTTAATGCACTGCTTTGTTTCATTACACTGCATGTATATTACTTTTTTTGCTGGTGGAGCAGGAAGACAAAAACTCAGCTAGAGAAGAAATACATTTTCTTGGGGCAAAATATTATTGCAACCGGAGGTGAAGCAAACTGCAAAAGCATTAAATTCAGATGAAGAATGCACTTCTAAAATCAACAGCAGTGTCTCTAAAACAGAGAAATTATATTATCAGTGGATTTTCTCACCTAGTACAGAGGAATAAGAATCTCTTACTGTTTTGGACTAAATATACCCAATATCCTCTTGGAATTTTGAAAATTTATAATATACTCCTTTCATTTTTTTTTTTTTGTAACATTTTGCCTCAAGTACTTTGCTTCAAGTAAATCCATCACACAAAAGTATGAGTAGTCATATCTGTGCTGTTCTACATGAGTAAAAGTTGGGATCATTATACCTTCCTCATAGTGTTGATACCCACCTCCCTCAATCCCAGACAAACTCATCATTTAACTTCATGATTCCCTACAAGGCTTTCTTAGAATATTTTTATTATCTTTGTTCTCAGGAAGACACAGAATTTCTGTAGTTCATTTCTATCCATACCCCTATCTGCCTCTATATCTGCACCCCTGACTCTTTCCCTTCATTTAATCTCATTGCTATTTATCTATCTCTATCTCTATCTGATCTATATCCATATGTAATGTATGTCTATATCTATTTAATCTACATAACTGATACCTGTATATGTATGTATACATTACATCTAACTCTACCACCGTCTCTGCGTCTGTCTCTAGCTCTGTCTTTCTAGCTCTGACTTTACCTCTACATCTAACTCTACCTGAATCTGGATTTATCATCTCTATCTAAGACACATCTTTAATCTCCATAATCTCTCTATCTCATTTATATAGCCATTTATATATACATATCTCCACAGCACCTACATTTCTACATGTCTGTCTGTATGTTATTCTACTGTAAAGTAAAATGTAAGTAAAATTACATTAGTGAGATACAGAGAAACTGGTGATCAGTGACAAAAGGCAAGTCAATTTTGCAAGTATCTATATGAGAGATTATGGCACAAAAAGTATTATCTATTCATAGCTAAGAAATAATGATTGGCTTTCTTTTTAATCTCTCATTTTAATTTTTTTTTCAAAACAGGCATGTTAAAAGGAAATAATGAGATTACAATTTCTTAATAACATATAGCTGATGATTCACACTGTTGGTATCAAATGAGAAATGTTGAAAATCAAGGTTTACATTTAGAAAATATTGGACATAAATGGAAGCAGGAGCAGATCAAAGGTGAGTAAACTGGATAGCTGTATATATTTGTAGAGTAGCCCTGGGGCTAATAGGAACAATTTGGTTGAAATGTACCTTGTTTCTGGCACAAAGAATAAGTATTTCCTATTTTTGGTATTTTATATTTCAATATATTTCCTCACTTTCCTTTTCTGCCTGAGGGTAACACACTCCATTAAATTCCTAACTCTGAAAGACTGTGGTGTGTTTCACAATGCTATTGTCATGAAAGAAATAATTTAGAAGTTGTTTTTTTTTTATAAACTCTTAAAAATTGTTATCATGTTTAATAACCTATTTTTAATTTTTAAGTTCAGAGGGGATTTAACTACCACATTGAAACATTAGTGGTGTGATTTTTTTCTTATGTATGCTTCTATCTGTGGTCATATTTTTTAAAAAGAGAGTAATTTTAAAAATTAAATAAATATTCAGGAGTTTTACCACAAACTGCCTTTCTTCCTATGTGAATTTAACACCGCAGTCAATCTATGCTCAGAGGTACAAAATAATATGCAAGAAGTTACACTGATAGATTCCAGTCTATGCTATACTCACTGCCGAAAATTCTTGAGCACCTTTTCTATATATATAGCAGCATTTTCCTGGTGAGCAAAGAGACATCTATCACACATTTTCTCTTCCAAAAGGTCAGGCTGAATGTCATTTCACTTGATCTTACATAGGAAAGTAATGTTATTATATTTTTTAAATGACATATAACAGCATTCGTGTTCTACATTTGCTCTACTACAGTGAGCTTACTAGTACCAGAATTGTCCCCTTCTGTGTAAAAACATGCATTTTATTGTAAGATTTAGGAGTTTGTCTGTTTAGCCCTTTTTTTTTTCTTTTCAGTGAAAATGTGTTTGGTAAAAGAAAAAATTTAACAATTTCAGATAAGGACGATATGTCATATAACTCAAAATGCCACTGTTTGTGTGGTCCACTGCTCTCACAATAGGCATTAATAACAGAAGAGAAACCCTGGCAGGCTTTGACTGATACGTTTTGGCAATTTTCCTGTGAGATTTGTTGTGTGAGATTTTCCAGTGTTGTTTTCCTCATGTTCAAGTTTAGGTAAATCGAGATTTCTATATGAAGTCAATTCAGTTCTTAGACGAAGTCAAGAATTTTAGAGAACTCATTAATTTTGAGCTTTGGGTCCTATTCCTCTCATGTCTCATGATACAGCATATATATATTTCCCTATAAATAAATATTTCTCTTTATATCTCTGACAAACATATGGTGCTATTGCTAAAACATGATAGCAATGAGCAAAAGTTATTTCAGGGGATTATTTTTTTGTATTTTTTACATTGATTGCATAATAAGATGGAATTGACTATTGGTTTAGGCTTTCTCTCTTCTAAAAAAGGTTATATAAAAACTTATTTACCTATGCTTACCTTTAATTACAGTGTAGCAGACATGCTTGAAGAAAACCTCCTGACAGATAAACTAAAAAGCAAAAGTATTTATTCCATCTTTAAAAGTATTTGAAAGGATAATGCATGAAATAATTATGCATAATACTTTTTTTTTCATAAACTCTCGTTTTAGTAATGTTTTTGGTTAGCCTTGTTGGCTTATCTTCTTAATAATGGGAAAAAAACAGGGGTATAGGATATTTAACAGTACTTCATTTTGAAGCTTTTGACATTTTGGGTTTTTTTGTTGCACATGAGAATAGGACCAAAGTATGCTTTTAATTTCTAATGGAAAAAAAAGAATGAGAAATGTACTCTGTCCCCATTAATAACTTTGTCATTACTGTACTGGTTTGGCTTTGACTTTTTAGATCAACTCAGGCTGCACAAGTGTTCCTGAGTCCCAGTCACTATAACAGAGGCTCTTCTAGTCTCCTTACCAGACAGCAAATTTTCTCATACTGAGCTTAATGGAACTGATGTGAAATCTTGGTAGAAAAGGCTTAATGTGATGAAGAGAAAAATCAATTATTATGAAAAATTCCCAGTAGGTGTAGCAGTGCTGCTTCTTAGAGCAAATTATTTTGTTTACTTTGTGTACATGGATTTGACTGATTTTAAGGCTTTTTAATGTTAATGGGTAAAGAGAAGCACAATTAGTCTAGAATTTAGGGAAGTCTTGAAAGAATCTGTAATCATCTGTGGAAAAAGTGTGAGAACCAAAGACATCCATTTTGTCACAGGTTTTATATTGAATTTTACATAAATTAGTAAGTTGCCCTTTATCCAAGAGCAGATAGAGTGTATGGAGTTCTGCCTGGGGTTGGATGAGGAGCCAAGTGGGAATTTATGGGTTAAGATTAAAGACATAACATGTATAGGTCACATCACAATGAGCATTTGCTATAAACTACCTGACCTGAAAGAATAAGTGGATAAGGCCCTTTTTCAGATAGCAGCAGCCTCATGTTTGCAGATCAGTCCTCATGGTGGTCTTCCACCAGACTGCTATTGCTGGAGGGACAACACAGCACAGCATAAATCATCCAATACCTTCATGGAGCACATTGATGACAAGTTCATGACCCAAGTGATAGAGAAGATAATGAAGACAGGAGGTCTACTGGACCTCAAAGTCATCAACAAGAAGGCATCTGTTGTGAATGTGAAGTTTAAAAGCAGCTTTGGCTGCTTCCAAGTAGTGGAATTCCTTATACTGAGGAAAGAGAGGACTGTTAAAAACTCAAGGTTACCAAGAAAAACTCAAGGCTTCAGAAATGTCTTGAGTCTGAGGTAGTGGTAATTTTCTGAAAAAGCCCTTATAGTTCTGTGCCCTCTGTTGGTAGCTAAAACACTGATAGCACATCAGTGTTCTGATTACTGGTCAAACAGCATCAAGACTGTCCTTTCACATTTCTTCCCATGACTTCACCAGTAGGCTGTGGGCTGGGCAGGATCCTGGGAGGAGTTATGACCAGGACAGCTGGCCCAAAATAACCGAAGAGATATTCCATACCATACGATGTCAGCTTGGCAATATAAACTCAAGAGAAACAGGAAGGGGAAGGCATTCATGATTCACATTTGCTTTCCAAAACACTGTTACATGTACCAAAGCCCTGATTCTTGGAAACTGAGCAGACATTGCTGCTGATGGGAAGCAGAGAGTAACATCTTTATTTGCCTTGCTTCTCATGTGTGGTTTCACCATTTCTTAATTAAATTGTTTTTATCTTAACTCTGAAGGCTTCCATCTTATTTTCTCCACTCTGTGGCTTTCTGAGGAAGAGGGTGATAGAGCAGTGTGGTAGGTACTTGACATCTGGCTAAGGTCAAACCACCACAGCCTTTTTGGTGCCCAACATGAGGCATGAAGACTGTGAGGAGTTTGACATAAGAACTGTTAACTGGGAGCAGTAATGGGCAAAACATGGGCTGAAAGGTGTTAGAAAATTGAATAATTGTGAAGAATTTTGTTTTAGTTGTCCACTTTCATGTGGTGTTCTGCTGATGTTATTTTCATTTTAAGTGTGGCAAATTCTTTTTTGGTTTATGTGAGAAAGCTCTGTGATGAATGTGGATTTGTATAGTAATTCTTTAATATGTGAATCCCAGAGGTGAGGGTTGGAATGGAGTGGTTTTGCTTGGGCCAGGTTTTGGTAATGGGGGTGGGGTGCGGAGAGCTATATGTGTCACTTCCTTAAACAAACAGCTGCCAGAAGCTTCCCCTGTAGTTGCGTGAATGCCAGTCAGTTCTAAGATGGACCCACCACTGACCCAAGCCTGGCCAATTGGTGTCTGAGGTAATGCCTCTTTGAATAACTTTTTTGAGAAGAGGAAGAAGTTGTACAGTTACTAAACTGCAACAACAACAGGGAGTGACAATTTGAAAACATCTCTACAAACACCAAGGTCAGTGGGGAAGAAGGGGGAGGAGAGTGCTCAGGCCCTGGAAGAAAGACTCCCCCGTGACCTGTGGTGCAGCCCATGGTGAAGCAGCTGTGCCCCTGCAGCCCATGGAAGCCACTGGGGAGCAGAGATCCACTCACAGCACATGGAGGAGCCCACATCAGAGCGGGTGGATGCCTGAAGGACACTGACTCCATGGAAAGCCCACACTGGATCAAGTTCCTGGCAGGACCTGGAAGCCTGTGCAGAGAGAGGAACCCATGCCAGGTTTGCTGTCAGGACTTGTGATCCTGTGAGGGACTCAGGCTGGAGCAGTCAGTATCTGAAGGATTGTTCTCCCAGAGGTTGATTGATGTTGGGGCAGGGTGTGAGGAGCTGCCCTTGTGGCAGTTCCCATGCTGGAGCAGTTTGTGAGGAGCTGTAGCCCATGGGAAGGACCCATGTTGGAGAAGTTCATGGAACACTGTCTCCCATAGGAGGGATATACACTGTAACAGTGGGAAGCGTGAGGAGGCCTCCCCCTGAGAAGAAGCAGTGGCAAAGTACATCTGTAATGAATTGACTGGCAAACCCCATCCCTCATCCCCTATGCTGCTGGTGGGGAAGGAAGGACAGTCTTAGGAATAACGAAGAGTGGGGGAATATGTTTTATTTCAGTTTTATTTCTCGTTTTTCTGCTCTGATTTGTTTGTTCGTTAATAAATCAAACAATTTCTCCCCAAACTGAGTCTGTTTCACCCATGACACTAATTGCTGAGAATTATCCCTGTCCTTATCTTGACTCATGATCCTCTTGTTATATTTTCCTCTCCCTTGTCCAGTTTAGGAGGGGGAGTGATAGAATGACTTGATGTGCATCTGGAACTCAGCCAGGGCCAAACAATCACAAGGAAACTCTGGACTCTTCAGAGGTCTTCTTGGAAGTCTCCCATGGGACAAGGCCATAGAGTGAAGAAAAGCCTGAGAAAGCTGATTATTATTCAAGAATTATTTCGTCCAAGATCAAAAGCAGTCCGCCGTAGTGAATAGGAAGTCAGACAAAAATATCTAAGAGCCCTGTGTGAATGAACAAGGAAGTCCCGGCCAAACACAAATACAAAAAGGAAACATCAAGCAAGGACAGGGAGCAGGAGCACAGAGATATTTTTTGAGCATCCAGGGATGAAATTCAAAAATCTAAAGCACAGCTAGAGCTAAATCTGGCCAAGTATGTCAAAGATGACCAGAAGGGCTTATATAAAAATGTAGGCAACAAAAAATTCTAGGGACAATGTGAGCCCACTGCTGTATTCAGACAGGGAACTTGGTTATACAAGACATCAGAAAGATTGAATTCCTTCTTTGTCTCCATCTTACTAACTATACTTGCTTTCACGAATTCCAGGTCCCAAAGACTTGGGGAAAATATGGAGCAGGGAGGATGTATCCTTGGTGGAAGAGGATCAGGCTGGACATTAGTAAGATGAGATGCATGCACGAGTGCTGAGGGAGCTGGCAGATGTGACTGAGTGGCTACTCTTAATAATCTCTGATCTATCATGGTAATTGATACTGAGTACTTGAAGACTGGAGAAAAGAAAATGTCACTTCTGTCTTCAAGAAGAGCAAGCTGAAACCAGGGAAATACAGGCTGGAGAACCTCATGACAATCCCTAGGAAGGATTATGTTGTGGAGGAGGTAATCGTGGAAATCATTTCCAGGCACATCAATGAAAACGACCAATAATAGCCAGCATGTAGTCACCAAGGTAAAAATCATGCTTGACCAACTTGATAAACTTTTACAATGAAGTGACTGGCCTTGTAGATTAGGGTAGAGTGCTGAATATTGTCTACCTTCAGTAAGACCTTTGACACAGTCTCTCATAAGATCCCCACAGAGAAGCTCTTGCTGTATTGGCTGGATGAACAGTGAGGTAGACTGAAAACTGGCTGAATGGGTGTATTACTGGAGGTCAGCAACTAACAATGTATCCCATGGGCTAACATGCCAGTTGTGTTCAACATCTTCATCAATTATCTTAGTGACAGGACAGAGTTGTACACATAGATGTACCCACAGAGTTCAGCCCAGCTTGGAGAAGAGCAAGCTTGGTGAAAATCTTTTTAATATGTACAAATATCTGAAAGGATTGTTCAAAGAGGAAGAAATTAGGTTGTTGCCGCTGTTGCTGCGTGACAAGCCAAGAGGCCATGGTCACAAACTAAAACATAGGAAGTTCTTCGTGAAGATCAGGAAACATCATTTCACTTTAAGTGTGACTGTATATTGGCACTGGTTATCCAGAGAAGTTGTGGAATCTCTGTGATGGACCGTACTCAAAAACTGTTTGGACATAGCCCTGGGCCACCAACTGTAGGTATCCATGCATAAGCAGGAGAGGTTGGACCAAATGACCTGTAGAAATCCCTTTCAACCAGAACTGTTTTGTGATTCTGTGATTCTACACTTCTGTGACTTCATGGCAATGGTTAACAGCATCATAGCAACTGGAAAGCTTTTCTGCATCCAGTCTATATATATTCTTTGCCCATCTCTCTCTTTCTGTACTGGCACATATGTCCTTAAATAGATTTTATCCCTCTGTACTTAGGTGTCCTTCCTTGTCACTCCACACCTTTTATTTGTATAAAAGAATTGTCCTTAGGTTTCTGTTGTCTCGGAAAGCATTGATTTCTTTCCTAGTTTTCTTTCAAATTTAGTTTTGTGTAATTTCTAAATATGTTCTTTTTCCCCCCCCACCTTTTCACATTCCAGATCAGCTTTTCCAAAAATGTGTCCTTAGAACTGTGAATAGTATCCAATAGGAGATTTTAGCAATATTTTGGATAGTAGCACTTAATAATACCTGCTCTCTGTGAGAATCAACAAAAAAAATCTACATTTGCTAGTTTTTTGGGTACATTATGTTGTAGACTTGTTCATCTTGTGATAACTTATCACACCAAAAGCCTTTTCAACTGTTCGTATTTGTTAAGCTCACAGTTTAAACTCTGCTCCATGCTTTTCACTGCACTTTTCAGTATTAATCTTATACATTCTCTTTATTTTTGCATACCCTTAGAGACTCTATAATTACTTAACTAATGTCTTCTAATGTTTTGTTCAACATGTTTCACTGAAGACAGTGAACATGAAGTTTTGGTAGAACTTCTTAAGCATACGCAGTTGCTGTGACTTAAAAAAATGACAACATTGTCTAAGTAGTGAGGATAACATGTATATCCTAGTCACTTGTTGGAACAAATAGTAACAAAGTTTCTTAAAAAACAGCTCCAATCACACCTGCAAAATTATGAGCCTGAAAAGTAATTTCTCAGTGGAGATAGTGCTCTCTCACACAATCACCCAGTGGAAATGGGAAAGAAGGGAAAATCAGCCCTTGCTAATTGAGCAAGAGACAATTTTCTGAGTTTTACAAGCAGAACAAGTGGAAAGGTAAATGGTGATAATTGGAAGCTAATTATTCCCAATAGCACTTTATGTATTCTCTGAGATGAATGCATGGAAAGAGACTGGGGGGGGGGGGGGGGGGGGGGGGAAAAAAAAAAAAAAAAAAAAAAAAAAATTTATT
>WBNH01009955.1:1154-15287 GCA_013401255.1 Urocolius indicus | reverse complement strand
CCCCAAAAAGGAATAGAATAGAAAAGAATAGAATAGAATAGAAAAGAATAAAATAGAATAGAAGAGAAGAGAAGAGAAGAGAAGAGAAGAGAATAGAATAGAATAGAATAGAATAGAATAGAATAGAATAGAATAGAATAGAATAGAATAGAATAGAATAGAATGAATAGACTTTCTCCTACTTTATTAGGAATTTAAAGCCTTCTCAGACATCATTTATAAGGTAATTTTCAATAAGGCCTTGGATTTAACCCACAAATGTGTAGATATTTTATCTCCTGCATACAACTAAAATGGAAAGAAATTAATATGAATAGGTGAAAGCCCAGAATTTCCCCTGATTTACACCAATAAAAGCTGAAAGACTTTCGGCCTAGAGAACCATTAAGACTATACTGGCAAGCATGATTTAAACCAGTTTTTCTACAGTATAATTATTTCTCATATCCACTGGTTTACTATTACAGAAACAATGCAATTTAAGATTATTGAACTATTCCACATCTCAGTTTTAGTGACAGACACAACTAAGGAATGACATTCTTCTTTTACTACTTTGGCATCAAAGACCTAACATTCTGATTAAGGTACTGTTTTATTTCAAGCTATTCCAACACTTATTTCAGTTAATGTGTGTAAACTTCTCAATATATGTCCTTTGATTATCTTTGTAACAGACAAAGTGCATCATAGGCCATAAAGCTGAGATAGATAGATAGATAGATAGATAGATAGATAGAGAGACAGATAGACAGACAGCAATTTTACATCTTCTTCTATGTAGAGTGCTTCCTCAGTTTGATTATTCCTGGATTTGTCAAGGATGTATATACATGTGATGTTAAACATCTCCACATAAGGATTTTCACTACTACCTTTCCAAGAGAACACAAAAATCAAAGAAGCAAGGGAAGAAATAAAGTGTGTGAAGAATACAAAGAAATTAATTGATTTTGTGGCATTTAATGTTGTAGTTTAAAGGCCAACTGAGTCATACAGACATATCTGAGAAAAGTGAAAAAATGTTCAGTTCCCAACCCCAGAAAACCTAGAACCAAAATTTGATACAAGTGTTACTCTAAAATGTTGTCAAGCAATTTAGAAATGTCTTTAACAATGTCAGCAACAGCAGTTATAGTAATACTGGTGACAGTAGTAGAAGTAGTAGTAAAACCAACCACTGGTAGATCAAGACCAAGTATAAAATATGACTCATAGTTATACATAAAAATCAGGTTTTGAGCCAATTAAAGATGATATTTGGACCTCTTTCTATTTTTAAGAAATCATGTGCTTAGTTACGTCTAGTGATTTCCACTGATACAGCATACATTTTGCTGACTACTAACTGTAAATCACATCTGCTCCACAGTACAGATAATGAAAGTAAAATTAATATTGGTGATTAAAAAGTAGAGATATCTACATCCTTGATTTTTACTTTGTGATAAAGCATTTGCACTTGACCTGAAAGATTAGATCTGTAGCTCTTCATAGAATCAGGAGAAACCTTGTCTTTTAGTTTAAGTAGAACTGACAGACAGCTGACTGATAAGAAGTGTCAGGAAATTTCCAGAAGTTAAGAAGTTTGACTCCTAGACCTGTCAAAAGCACCACTTGAAATACAGGATATTTAACTGACAACTTTTGCATTGTATTCCTCAGTATCTGTCCATGTCCAAGTTGTAACAGTCACCCTCTAGTTATTAAAATATCATGATTAGGAGATGATAATCTAGTGAGATAATTACATGATTAGAGAAGTTTTAGGGAATCCTTGGAGACATGCATATTGAACTTTCTGCATATATAACTAATTTATCCCTAAATGTTATGAAATGCATATGTTAAAAAAACTTATCCAGTTAGCTATTATTTTCGTACCAATTTGCTAACAAACATAAGCAGAGAATGCTAAGACACACATGAAAACACCTGTACTTCAAAGAAAAACTTTCTATAAAACTAAATTAATTTTTTCATAGTGTATTTAATCCTTTAATCCTAGAAGAAGAAAGAATTTTTGTATCTTTACAGATTCTGCCAACAAAGTTGAGAGTAGAAAATTTGCTTATTACAGTGACAGAAAATCCAGCTAAACCATAGGAAAACACAGCTTATGTGAAACAGAGCTCTTCTAGCATTTTAAGAAAACAAAGAATTTCATAAAAGTAAAACTGATCAGTAGATGTTAGGAATCAGTAAACAGATGCCTCTAAAAGAAATATTCTTTTGAGTTTTTCTTTCTAAATTACTTATAGCTGAATTTAGAAATTTTTAAGGGCTTTATTTATAAAAACTCATATTCTGTTTAAAATCCAGAACAAAAAATTCTTTTTCAAATTTTTCACTTTAATTTGTCATTAAACTTTAAAATATTGATTAGCAGTATCTAAGAAGTATGTTTGACTACCTGCAATATGCAGCATAACGTGGTATTCAAGTAAGTTTGGGTGATCATTAGTGATACATAAAAAAAAAGCCTGAAGGACATTTTACATGGGCACCTATTGCTGCATCAAATGCTTTGTCAGGCAGTCCTCCTGGAATTTGACAGGACAATGTGCATGAGTTTTAATTCTCTTTGCAGGGCCTTGCAGTGAAAGAAGTTTACTATTACTTCTCTCTGCATAGGAGAACATTATGACTCAGATCTAAAGTCTAAGTTTTCCACTTTTTCAGTTGTCTCATTTTTTCAGTGATACAGTTTTTCTTGAGAATTTGTACATTTCCCCATGAATTCTAGATGACATTAAGAGGAGAAGTCAAAAGAACTCTCTCAAAGAGCTCATTTTTCAGATGTAGTATTGAACTGCCTAAGATGGTCAACATTACAGTGCAGATCAATACAAAAATGTGCTAAACTTTTTCACCCTTGAAGAATCATTCCACATATCCAGTCAAGAAGGATTATACATATAATTTATTGTACATTTCAGTCTTTGAGTACAGTCTTTGTGGCACACAATACTTTTGCCCAGAGTGTGATATGTGCATTATTCAACCTCTTTTTATTAATCATAAAAATCAGTGGTATGAAGACAAAGAATAGAACTGCCATGAACTTCAGTGGACAAAATTGTAGTGACACTTGGAATGCAAATCTTAATGAAGGACAGCTACACAGAATGTTATCACCTTATAAATGAGTAGCAGACAAGTAGAAACCATCCTGCAAGCACTGACATGTCTTTAAATTCTGCTTGTAACAAAAATTGCTGAGATAATTAAAAAATGACAAGTTGGTGATGTCAACGAAAGTAGATAAATTATAACAAAACAACCTCCTCCTCCTCCTTCCCCTCAAAAATATTAGATATATCCTAATGCAAAGTAAGAACCAAGCTAGAAGTTTTGGGCCATTAACCTTTCTAGCTCATAAAGGTCTTGGTGCCAACTGAAATCTTTAGAATGATCAGAATAATCTCAGTGGTTTCTCTGTTCCTTTGTTTATATGTAGATTATGTTCCTTTTTGTTACCAATATTTTTCACATTTGTATATTTAGTGAGTTTAACTGAAAAAAGAAAAACAATTGTCCAGATACCGTAATAGCACATCTATTTTTCTTACACTTCTGCATGTCACCTTGCATTATGTCTCAATTGTTCTCTCACTATAGTATTACCCTGAAATTTTGGGGAAAAGAAATATTAAAATTTAATAATGAAATTTATGTAGTGCCTAAAATAGAGAGATCCATAAGGGACTTCACATGACAAGAACAAAAATACATTTCTTTCTGTGTCATACCAATATTGAGAGACATTAAATAATGAATTGGTCTTTAGATGTGTTAATACTACTATATCATGCACAAGTTTGATTTGTTACAATTCCTTTGACAATAAGGGGATCAAATCTAAGCTCACCTTCCAACAACAATATTATTGATTCCGTACCTCTTCTATTTTTGCTAGCCAGGGTAACAATAGTCATGCAGTATGTGTGAAGGTGATATTCAGATGCTCATCAAGGAAGTGCTACAATCATTACCTATCACAAATGCACATTAGCACTCTCTTGTCAGGCCAAAAAGTACTCTAACTTGAAGAACCACATTATGGTTCTACACTTTTTTCCCTCTGGTCATACTTCTGCTAACAGCTCACAAAATCTTCCAGAAAAGAATTTATCTATCTACTATAGTTATTATTACTGTTGCTATCAAATGAGAAGTAAGTATCTCTAATCTTTCTCTGTCTAAGCAAATAAATCCTTGTGTCTTGATTTACTTGATACAATGACTAAACTATAACTCAACTCTGTTTTCAGACTTGGAATAGAAGAGAACATTGATTTTCCTTAACTGGGTTTCTTCAGTCATACATCTTGATAGTAACAAACTCTTTTTACTTTGAAAAAACAAAAATCTGGTGTGTCCTCTCTCAAAGCTACATTTACTATAGTTGTAATTATCCATAGCTTTCATTCTCATTCTATGAGTAACTTTCTGGAAAACAGAACACTGTGGAAGAAGATAAAGAGGTTAGAAGTTTGGGCAGAGGAAGAAACTGAACTTGTACACAGGAATGTCTTCTGCAACTGCTGCTTTTTACTGAGTGTGAATCCCCAGTAAATTTTACCAGGGGTTCAATCACATAACAACTTCTTCACATATAATATTCTCCCTTCCTGACACAAAATGTCAATACTATACACAGGTTTTTGCACCTCCATCACCTCTAAGTAGATATTAGGTCACACAGAACCTATTCTCAGTGATCTAAAACTCCTTATATCACTCAATGTAACCTGAAAATAGCAGGAGGGAGTTATATGTGGTAATGGAAAAAAAGAATGGCCTTAAGACAATAGAATTTCAGGAGCTTATCCATTTTTTTCCACTGGCCACAATCACAGCAAGGTCCAATTTATCACCAAGTGATGAATTGACAGAAATTAGCAGAGACATCCAGAGTAGGAAGTACTAAAACTATGGAGGAGTTGCTTGAGTTTTCTGCTTTCTCTCTTTTTGTCATACAGTCAAGTCAGTCTCTTCAAAGTCAGCAGACTGAAACATTTTTTTATTTCATTATTTACACGGAAAGGATGTCTCTTCTGTAGTATACTACCAAGTACAAAGAAGAATACTTTTCTATGTTTTTGTTTTAATGCCTATGTGTTTTAAGTCAGCTAGATTTTTCTTTGGGTAGACATTTAGTATATATGAATAAAAAAATATTTCTTATTTCTTATGATGGAGTAAAGTAATCTAAGTTATTCACATAACTAGCCATGTGGAACACCTTTTTAAATAACAATAAATTAATATCTGGATTAATTTATTTGAATAAGATTCTCTATTTATAAATCTAATTGTCTACATAATTTCTATTTACAGCTTTTAAAGTGATAATTTAATTGTAAATTAAAATCAAGTAATAATTTTATATAACAGACCATGACTTGCTAAAACATTCATTGGATATGACTGACTGACTATGTGATGTTTCATATAGGGAAAAAATACTACTGACTTCTCTCTATTCCAGCTTGCAGCAATGCACCTTCAAAATACCATTAGATTTTTGCACTATGGTGGTCCATACATATGTGTGTGTGGTGGGGGGCATATACATAAAGTACAGTAAGATATTGTTAGTTCTACTTTCATTAAAAATTAAGGATATGATTAGTCTCAAAATAATGCTATCGTCTGTGCTCACATGAATTGCATTGGCATGGATAGTGTCTACGTGTTGACTGTAGGAATGTTGCTGTATCAGTTGGTCTTTAAATTACCAAATGACTTTTCACTCATGGTTATCATACTTCACATGAGTAAAATATCTCATTCTGGTTTTTCTCTAGGCTGTCAAATGCATAGTTGTGGTTCTCCTACACTGCTCTCTCACATCTAGATATATCTACAAGCATCTGAGGATTCTGCCACACACTTTTTACAGTAATTTGTTATATCTCTTAAGTTCATATAAACTGAAATTTGTATCCTCTGCCTTGACTTCAGGAATGACTATGCTGATCTTCCACTAGCTGAGAACTGTTAAATGAGTCTGTTAAATGACACATCAACTTGCCAACCATTTAATCTTGTCATGCCTGTGTAATTTTTGAAATTCAATTTTCAAATGAAACTGTTAAACAGAAAGCCATAGCCACATTTGAAGATTTCAACAAGAGTAAGAAACAGTGCAAAAACGAATCATGTTCTAGAATGCAAATGTACATGCAGATCTATCAGTGTCAAAAGAATTATGCAGATTGACACAGTGGAAGCTCTGACTCAAGATTTATTTCACACTAAGCTAATGAACACACAAACTCCTTTTGATATACATAGCCACAGCAAACTCGTGTAAGTAAAAGAGTATAAGCAGGTAAATGAGGCACCAGATGTTTGCTTCAGTCATTGACTCTGTCAATAATCTTTCCCATGGTCTTGAGATAATTCCCTAAACTTTCTGCAACAATAACTTGTTTGCCAAAATGTTCTGAAATATGAATAAAAGATACTATACACAAAATATTACTAACTTATACATTCTAAATAATGCTAGCACAATTTCTGTGATATATACACAGTTATTCAGAATACAATTATACTTGAAATAATTTTGTAGCACTGAATAAGAACTGGAAGACATGTCTCGAGAAAATTGATTATACTAAAGATAAGATAATATAAATACATTATCTTCTCATCTGTAATCTCTCCTTTTCTCTTGCCTTCAGGCTGTCAACTCTGCAGGAAGCTAGAGAATGTGAAGTCAGGGAGAGTTAGACTACTGTGACTACAGCATAAGGAGTTACTGTGCAATATTTAAAGATGAAGCTGGACTACTCCTTTTTTGAAAAATAAAATGTCTATTCACCTATTCAGATAGGCAAAAAGATGTCTGTAGACTCTTCATTCAAGAAAAGGCTCCACAGAAACTACTGTATGTATGAAGCAAATCACCATTTGAACGAGAAAAGATACTGCTCTTTGTGACAAAAAATGCTCATATTAATATAAAATCATTGACATGAACAGTCTGGTCATTAAAATGGGCTGGATTTCTGTAAACTTTCACTTAGACAGAAAAGGAAGGAAGTTATCTCTCCATACATGTGATATCTGAGTGCACCCTAAAGCAATTTTTGTCATGGGAAAAATTAGCAACAAACTGCTTCAGACTTCTTCAACTGGCATGTAAACTAGCTCAGTCTGACAATGATGTGAGAAGGGCCAGAGATGATGTTTATGCAGATATGCACATCACAGAAGGAGGATGAGGGCTGCAGAGGCTTGTGCTTGATAATCCCAGAAAGTTCATGTTTCTATTTTGTAATTGAGATCCTCAAAGAGAAGAAAATGTTGTTGATCCATGTTGTCCTTGTGAAAAAAGTACTGTGTTTCTTCCAGCCACATCTGAAGAGTTCTACATCAAAATGAATTCTATTAAATGCAATGCTTGAGCTATCTGACAAACATGTTACTAGAGCTCATTCAAATCAACTTCTGCCTTAAATTTTCCTAAAATAAACAAATTAGAAAGTGTCTCACATAAGCTTGTGCCTTCTAGAACTTTTTTTCTGTAATCTCTTTGAGGGCTATGCAGGTACAGAAGCAAGTAGACATACACATATACATGATGTCACCAGTTTTCTCAGGCTCAAGTTAATGAAGCAGAGCACTTAAAAATTGCTTTCTCAGTCCATCCATCTTTCAGCTGACTCTATTTGATTAACTATTTAAAGTGATTCAACACTAACAGAAAAGGTTGTTTTTTGTTTTGTTTTTTTTTTCAGAAAACATGGACAATTCTTAAAGAGGGCTTCTTGTTACAGGTGACTATTCATATTACAAAATGTTTCTATTATAAACTCTTTAGAGCTCAGGGTACTTGTGTATCTCTGCCAAGGGTCTGATTAAAGTTACCTCTACTGACAGAGTAAGTAGTTTATATTTCATTGTCAAAAAAAAAAAAAAGCTGGACCTCAAGTAGAGAAGTTACAAAACAACACAAATAAAAAACATTATTTGTCTTTTTTTTCATTTCGTATGCTGTGAGAAAAACTTGTGTTACATTCAATATCTCTCTGCATAAGGTAAGGGTTAGCATTATCACTCTGAACATTTTTCAGTGACTAAGGCTTGTACCTACTGTTCAAATTTATGTGACTCACTCAAGGGACTTTTTTACAAATCAAGTACTCTAGATTAATGGGGAGCTAGGGGAAGAAAAATATGAATTACTAGCAGAGGTGATGCACGGTTTCTTGGAGTGCACAGAATTTAAGGCAGAATTTGTTTCCTATTCAAATAGTTACAGTTCAAAACCAGATTAGAATTCAAACCTCAGTTTCTGATCACTCCAGTTCTGAATCTCTTTAGGATAACAGAAACATGCAGACTCAAATTGCTTCTCTTTAAAGTGAGATACGTCAATTTTTTTGTGTGCCGTTTGTGTCACTGAGAGGGTGGTCAGCAACATCCACTGAGCAGTGATCAAAAATCTTTCTTTTGAGAATGGAGGGAAGAGCGGTTATCCATCTTAGTCTGAATTTCTCTTCTTCTTGTTTCCTCTTCTGTTTCCTGCTGTAAGGTCATGTCACTGAACCAAAAGCCAGGAACTGTGGGTTTTCTTTTTTGAGAACAGAGGGGAAGTGGTGAACTTTGTAGGCACAGAAGGAACTTCACTGAAGAATTTTAACATCATTTTCAATGGAGAGGGTCTGCAAGATAAGTAATGCCATGAAGAGTATTCGGAAGGCATTGCTTGTTTTCAGTTGAGACAATGGATTTTAATATGTGGTCTATGATGTGCTACATAGCTGTTTGGTCTCTGAAGGTCTAACAAGTGTAAGGTAAGATACCTATAACTACATGGTGCAGATTTAATTAATCCTGGAAGATACCAGCCCTATATTTATCAAAAAAACCTCTCAGTAAACAAAACCAGGTATAAAACTGCAGAAGAGGGAAAACTTAATATGCAATTGGATGAGATTCAAAGTTATAGTGACTACTTTCAACAGGGGAAGCAAGTCATTATATGGCATAATAATATGAGTAAGTATTGCATTTCTATAATGGGTAAATCTGGTCATGAATATTTAACACACAGAAAACGCTAAGTGCAAAGTAGATTTTCTTTTGGGTTACAAACAGGGCACAAGTGCTTTCTGATATTCTATCACAGCACAGTTTTCTCAAGTAAAAAGCAGATTTGATCATCTGGCAGCTGACTTCAGTGTCAAAATTAGTTTATTGGTTATCATTTAACCTTCTTACATGAGGAATACGTGCAAGAATTTAATTTTATCTTCTTAAGTGTGGATACAGCTTTAAAACCAACTTAAAGCACACAAATGCTTCTATTGATTAACCTATATATTATATATTGACCCTATCCAGAAAGACTGACAATGATTGTCTTATATACAGAAGGACTATAGTGCTCCAAAGCCAAATACTTTCTCTTTTTTTTTCTCTAAATAATTCTATGTAGACAGCTGTACATGGTATGAATTATTAACATACCTCATTACTATGATCAATACATTACTTATTCTCAGATCCTACTTTTAATTGCAATGAAATTTTGATGCTTTCTAAAATGGAATTTTTTAAATGAAAAATAATTCTTCCATTTTGGTATGGCTGGAAATTTTGGTCAAAGAGAAGGTTCTAGAAAAAGTCCAACTCAGGACCACTAAGATGATCAGGGGACTGAAGCATCTTTCTTTTGAGGAAAGTCTCCAGGATTTGGAACTCTTCGGCTTGGAGGAGACTGAGGGGGAATCTCATTAATTCTTACAAGAATTTGAAAGGTGCATGTCAAGAGCACAGGTCAATGCTTTTGTCTGTGGTGTTCAGTGATGGGACTAGGGGTAAAGAACAAAAGCCAGAACACAAGAAGTTCCACTTAAGGAAAATCTTCACTGTAAGGATGAGGAAGCACTGAAACATGCTGCCTAGAGAGAGTGTAGAATCTCCTTCTCTGGATGCATTCCTGACACTTGGAAATGTTCCTGAGTGACCTAATCCAGGTAGACCTGCTGGAGGGTCACTCAGTAAAGAAGTCCTGTCCAATCCCTACCATTCTGTGATTCTGTGGAGATACAGACATTACTCAAAATGAGACATCTAAGTTGGGAAAACATGTTGTTTTAGCCAAATTGAAAAGTTATTCCAACCTTTTAAGTTGTTAGAGAACACCTGTAAAAAATAGGCATGCATAAATATGATTTATTAGGAAAAAGTCAATATGATTTTTACAGAAGGAATTCACCTGAGTACCTTGCAGAACTTAAAAAAGGTCAGAGATCACAGGTACCTTTCAGACAGACTGTATACTATAATTTTTAAAAAGCTTTCTCAAAGAAAGATCTTGAAAACAGTAAGAAGTTGTTACAGGATTTATCTTACATAGCTTAACCACAGAAAGACAGATTATTGTTATTGCTGTTTTTATATTTTTCTTCTTTTTTTAAAAAACAAAAGATATTTGACATTTTTATTGTACTACATGAAAGCACATGTGTTTCTTTTTAATATTATTTTATCATGTAGAAACATAGAGAAGATATTAAGCCTTTGGTTATGGATATTGTCAAAGATATGATCTCTAATTTTGATCTTATATTGTACCCTTCATGGTTATAACACCATACATGCAAAAGCACTTAGTTCGTACCAAAGAGCCTACTGATTTGAAAAGAGGTTTTAGAGAAACAGATTTTCAGTAGTATATCTGATACTGCTAATGATTGTGTTTGTTTTGGAGAGAGCTCCTTTCTATAGCTTTTAATACAATATGGTCTTGGAAACTTAAGAAGTTATTTCCAGCATTTCTTTTTACAGGTTTTGGTTCCATCTACAACTGTATGCAACTTGATAGAATTGAGTGAAAGAGAGAAACCCTAGGGATTTTTCTACTCAAAAAAAGTTTTTCTACCAAAACTATCTAATTCTACTGATCCCATTTATCTGTGTCCCCCAAGGATAAATTCACAATAGAGTAAAAATACTGACAGATCTAAATATAAATTTTGAATTCTCAGAATGGCCCAGCAAATGCTGTACAAATCTTAGCCCACAAAATACACAGCATTAATCAGTATCATCCCTCTGGCTGCCTCAAGTTGTTCAGAAGGGCATGCCTAAGATGGCACAAGCTTATGTGTGCTGATCAGTTTTTTTATTTATGTTGCCTGACCACTGAGTATATCAGGTGTCATCTATTAAAATTGAAAACTGCAGCTCTATCCCAGGAACTTATTTAGAAAGTCAAACTGGGTCTGCATTAATAACTGTCACGTCCACAAAGTGTGTCCCAACCCATCAATAAGTTGTTCAGAGTACAAGAGTTAGTAGCAAAGAAAATCACAGAATCATAGAATGGTAGGGTTGGAAGGGACCTTTAGAGATCATCTAGTCCAATCCCCCTGCAGAAGCAGGTCCACCTAGATCAGATTGCATAGGAACATGTTCATAGTTCAGAGATTTAGACATTTCCTACAGTTTTTACACTTCACATATCCTGGCAGCAAAGGCTGTCTGGGTGCCTCACCAGGATCATGGCACCAAGGCTTAGCCAGATTGCTTATTACAGCTTCTTGTTACCTCATGCCTGTGTTGTCAAGAAAATCATTTATCATTCTAATCTGTGTATCTCACTTGCAACCTCCCTACATACGACTGAGGATGTTCAAAAAACATGTACCTACTTCTGTAACACATTGTCCCCTTAGGTTCTACTAGCTTCTACCTTCTTTTTAAACTTTTTTTCACAAAACCAGATCAGTATTAGATGATGAAATACAGACTGACACAAAACAAGACTATTGCCAGTAAATGAGGTGCTAAAGCACAGGGTTTCATGATGAGCTTGACTGTATTAGGTTAGTGTTTGGACTTAGTGGTCTTAAAGATCTTTTCCAACTGAAACTATTCTCTTAGTCTATGATTTTCTCTTAAGTTTGCTTGGTTTGTGGGCAAAATTAATTTTAGTACATCTTCATCTCTACTAGACCACAATGTGAGAAGTACAGTGTGTTATAGAGCATTTGCAATGGATTTTTCTTACAAAAAGCATAGTGTACAGCTATGTAATTTCCTGTACTGTGAATACATTAATGATTTTTTGCTTACTTGCAGATTATTTAAAACCATAACATCTCTCTTTAAGCTGTCTTCATTTTTTCTTTCTTTTTCATAGAATTAGTGCACCTCTAAAATCACTTCTTTGTAATGAACATGTCTTGAATTGATTATTTAGTCATAAAAAGGTCTTGGGATAGGAATTCCTACCACATCTGGAAGAACATGATCATATTCAGAAGGATAATTTTTTAAAATGTAACAACTATCAATTGAAGTCAGTTATTCTTCATTACAATAGTTGCATTCCTTTATCATCATGATTTGAATGCTGGATGAAGGTACTTTAGCAAGAAAGGTGTTATGCAAGACAAGAGCTATTATGCACAAAAGACTATAGTGACATTTTTCATATAATCAATAATATTCATTAATAGCCTGAAATGCAGGAAAATTATGACACATTTTAAGCCTCAGTTTGTCACTATCATCTGCTTTCTTGCACATGGTCTGCAGCCCAATCCTCAGACTTCTTCACTGGGGAGCTAACAACCCCCAACAGTACCAAATTAACAGAAAATACAAAACAAAACAAACCCTCACTTCACACAGCTATATTCACATATTCACAAGAGAATAATGTCAATAAATAAAATCTCGGTTTGCTCAGTGAGGCAATTTTCATTAAAGACATTTTATTATAAGGAAAAAAAATCAATCAGATCTTCTTGGAAGTTTTTATTTGTTTCTTACTGTGTAGACACCTCAGTAACAATATGACAGAAAGAGTGAAGAGTAGCTGAATGGAAAAGTAAAGTAGCGGAAACGTTTTTGAAGAGACTGGAATGTACTGTTCCCACATGATGTCCTCTAACGTACCAGAAAGAAGACCTAATCTGCTTTTGCTTTTTCATAGGACTGTGGCTTCAAGAGAATCTTTCCTCAGCAGACCTGCAGTAGCTTTAATTTACCCAAGACATAAAATAAAACCGGAAGGCTACTAATTATGTGCCAATTAAATACCCTCATAATGTTAATGTAGAAAATTTTTCATTTGAAGACCTCTTATGAGGGGGTAAGTCTGAGGGTTTTTTTTTCTTTTTTAAGCAGATGTAGGCCATTCTGGATACACTTTTATGGAGTAAGGGTGATATTTTCATTAAAAACTGGCTAAGTGTGTTCTCAGAACATATTCTGGACTAACTTCCTTGTTTAAAAGAAAAAATCTGAGTCATAAGAGCATCTGTTGCTATAACGGTCTTCAGATTGCAATACTACACTCTTCAGGAAATAGAATCTCATAGTAGTTCTAAACATGCTCAATGATGTTAACTTAAAGTTAAAACTGTATGTTTTCATCTAGAAGGAAATATATAGAGATGTAATTTGCAATCAGATGCAGTGTACAAGTAGATTTTTCTATCACTCCTACATTAGCTTTTGGTTATGTCTTTTGGGAGTTCAGGCTTAGTTAATCTATTTGGACAGGGAATGCAAATTCCCCAGAAAGCTGTAGTTCGGTAAGAGAAAGAATATACTGTTGTGGGTAATGTAATGTAATGTCTGATACTAATTTTTCTGCCAAATAAAGCCAAATTAAGCAAACCAGGAAAGTATCAAAAAGAACGATATTGAGTCAACTTTTCCAGCATGTTGTCGTGGTTTTGCCCAGCTAGCACAGCAGCACCAGGACAGTCTCTCACTCGGTGCCCCCATTCACCCTCACCCTCGTTAGGATGGTGAAGGCCCCTGTGAAATGGGAGTAAAGAGATAAGCAAGGTTGTTGTGGATTGAGACAACAGCAGGGAGGGCTCACTGCCAATTACAGTGCCTGGCAAAACAAACTCCAGTACTCGACTTAGAGAGGAAGGTAGGAAAGTTTATTCTACAAGAAACAGAATGGAATAAAAGCAAAAGGTAGTAGGATGATGAGAAAATGACAACTAGCACTTTAAGATCTCTGTCCCCCATCCCTCCTTTCTTCCCAGGCCCAGCTTACTGCTCCCAATATCTCTACCTCCTCCCGCCACAACGGCTCAGGGGGGCAGGGAATGGGGGATGTGGTCAGTCTCTCACAGATGG
>WBNH01009953.1:23760-42862 GCA_013401255.1 Urocolius indicus | reverse complement strand
CGGATTTTCTTAGGGTTTTGCTGGTTTGGTTGTTTTTCCAAATGAACAGCATTTGTAAAGAGTAAAGATGAGTTTAAGATGTGACTTTAAATTTTTCATATCTCTCTGGTTTAACCTGGACTCCTAAAATTTTACTGTAGTTGAATAATTATGAATATGGCTGCACTGACATTTTCTCAGGAAAGTGACATTTCCCTGTGAACCCAGCCTGGTGAAGGTTTGGTTTTGGCTTGGTTTTTGCCTTTTTAAGAATCATAGAATGGTAGGGTTGGAAGAGACCTTTAGAGATCCTCTAGTCCAACCCCCCTGCAGAAGCAGGTTCAACCTACATCAGGTCACACAGGAACGTGTCCAGGTGGGTCTTGAAGACCTCCAAGGTAGGAGCCTCCACACCCTCCCTGGGCAGCCTGGGCCAGGGCTCCCTCACCTGAATAGTACAATAGCTTTCTCTTATATGTAAATGGAACTTTTTGTGTTCCAGTTTCATCCCATTACCCCTTGTCCTGTTGCTAGATACTATAGAGAAAAGGGATGACCCAACCTCCTGACACCCACCATCTTTTTAAGAAGATTGAGAGAAACCTGATTAAAATTACAACTTTGTGTCCAAGAGGATTTGTCTCTTTATGATTAAAGATTTTTACAAGTAATAAATTACATTGAACTTATTCAAAGTCGGTAATTTAACGATCTTTCAATGTTGGGCAAAGTTGTAGGGATAAAAAGACATTTTTACTGACCAGAAATAATGGCAGCATGTAACAGGGCAAGAGTGTTCATCCAAAGGAAAGGACTTAAAGGAAACAAAGACAATAAAAAATGAAATAAAGCAGTTTTATACTTAGCAAAGAGAGAGAAGGAATAAGAAATATTGAAGACTGCAACAGCCACTGTGGATAAATTATTGACAATATAATGGCTGAATTACCAAAATAATATCTAAATGTATTTCCAGGTAGAGAAACAGAATCATAGAACCATAGAATGTTAGGGTTAGAAGGGACCTTTAGAGATCATCTAGTCCAACCCCTCTGCAGAAGCAGGTTCACCTAGGTCAGGTCACACAGGAACGTGTCCAGGTGGGTCTTGAAGACCTCCAAGGAAGGAGCCTCCACACCCTCCCTGGGCAGCCTGGGCCAGGTCTCCCTCACTGAAACACTGACATAGTGTTTCTTATGTTTAAAAATGGAACTTTTTGTGTTGCAGCTTCTTCCCATTACCTCTTGTCCTGTTGCTAGGTGCAATAAAAAAAAGGGATGTCCCAACCTCCTGACACCCACCATTTAGGTATTTGTAAATGTTAATAAGATCTCCCTTCAGTCTCTCCAGAGACTTCCAGTCTTTTCCAGACTAAACAGTCCCAGGTCCCGCAGCCCTTCCTCATCAGGAAGATGCTCCAGGCCCCTGATCATCTTGGTGGCCCTATGCTGGCCTCTCTCCAGCAGTTCCCTGTCCCTCTTGAGCTGAGGAGCCCAGAACTGGACACAGGACTCCAGATAAGGCCTCAGCAGGGCAGAGGAGAGGGGGAGCAGAACCTCCCTTGACCTGCTAGAACTTGCTTTTAAAATTAGTGATAAAGAAATTAGATCTATTTAAAAAAAAAAATCAATCTGTTCACATAAATTCTAAGGGCTAAATGCTTTTCAGAGAGATAGGTGGCACATACATAGCTTGTACAGCCTGATTACACAAGTATAAGCAAGTGCAAACATTGCTTAAATTCTACCCAAAATGTAGTCTTAGGATAGTGACATATTAAGTACTTGAAAAGTCTGAGCTCAAGTTTGCTTCAAAGAGTGACTGGCAGCAAAAATGATGATGTGCATTCCCATGATATTTATGGCAGATTTACCCAGGATGTCTCATTCTGTGAGGGAAATTCACTTTCCTTTTGCCTGTCCCACATCTGAGAAGTGGATCAGAACCTACATGATAGTCTCATTTGTTCTCCCAAGATATACATGAGATGACACATTTCAAATATTAAGTGATGAATGGATGCTTGTTACCTCACTGCATACACTGTGCTCGTTTCTTCTTTTCAGTAGGAAAAAAAACCTGTTTTATGCTGAAAGTATGTTCTTTAGGTGATCTGACCATGACATGATTTCCTTTTATATATAAACTGTTGCTGAAGTATTATAGTATGTAAATAACTATGATTTTTGGTTTGTTTTTAGACATTAAGGAGGAGTGGAACTTCAACTGCACCGACACAGTAAGAGGAAGAAACTGTCCTTCCTCTAGAGAATCTATGGGATCTGTTAGAAACTGTTCCTCCTTTGATTTAGGAATCATCGTTGTTAGACAGGATGCAGCTGATAGTGACAGCTGTAATTCCTGTGTCCTCATCATGGACACTAAGAAAATGTTAGACTGGCTGAAGAAAGGGACGTGGGAGAGAAAGCTCCAAAAAGATCACATTTGATCCTGTGAGATTTTATTCTTTAGCTGCTTACAACAGTGTCCGTAGGTCTAAAGCTGGCCAAACAAATTAATGAATAACAAAACCAATTTCCACTAGTTCTATTTAAAGCCAAATATAGCAGGTGGAGAATTATTTCTTTTTAATCCTAAGTGAGCAGACAAATTAGTTCAAGGCAGAGGCTGTGTTTGGGTACTAGATTAGGCAAAATAGTAACTTCTAAGTCTTGACTTATTAGCAAAGACATATACATTTTTTCACTCCAATATGAGACCTGCTGATGTTTTTGCTGTCAGTGAACTGTCTGTTTAATGCTTCTTGTGCAGTTATGACATTTTGTGTTTTCCTTTTTCTGTACCTTTTTTTAGTGATCACAGCATTAAAAGCTAAGAGAAACTATCACATTATCCAGCCTGACCCACCTTCTTTTATTGATTCTTTCATTGTCTGGTATTCTGATTTGCCATCTCATACCTTTAAAGGGTCAATGCTAGAGCCTGTAACCTGTCACTCTTGCTTTCAGCTTGGGAAATCTGAGGCCCTGTCGCTGCATTCAGTTTTGTTCTGTTTTGCTGCCCTTAGTTGTCATTAGGTAAAGCTTTTCCCATCCCTAAGAAACAAAGTGCCTCCCGTGAATAGTTCCCTTAAACAAGCTCCCTTTGTCTGAGGTCTTCTCACTCAACAGAATCAGCAGTATAATAAAAATGTCAGTTTAATTTTTAGTAGGAAATGCTTAATTTTTTTCTTGTTAGCAAGAGAGAAACACTCAATGTTGAAGCAGTCACATAAAATCGTGGACAGGGACAGCGAGGGAAAGAGCAAAGGGTGGGAAATTCGCTTTATTCCAAAACAAGAACTGCATTGAAGGACATAATTGAATGATTTGGCATGACTTTGATGACTGAATGCAGCATAACCTTTTTAAATGAGTAAAACCTTAAGTGCATGATAATCTCCTGTGAAAAAGATAAAAATGAATGTTGAAAGTGTTAATGGCTGAATTTATAAGTGTTTTAAACTGAGAAAACAAGTGACAACACGATTGCCACCTGAATTTAAAACACAGGCACACAAGGCCAGTTGGGAACAATGAAAAGGAGCATTAGAAAAAAAGAAATGAGAACACTTAAAAAATGAGCAACTTGTCAGCACACACCGACTTCACTGCTTGCTCAATAGTATAGGGTGATAATTTCCTTTGAGCCTAGGGGAGAGGATATTATATTGCTGAATCTCTTGTACCCATGAGAAAAGAGGTAAAAATAGATGACTGAAAAAAATGTGTGGGAAAAGCAGGCATAAACAGAGCTAGTTGTTCTACAGACACATGTCACTTTTTTGTAATACATCCCAGCTAATGATACATTTTACACATGTTTCTGTTTACCTAAAGAAGCTGCTAATAGTATTTTATGTAAGCACAGAAAGGACAGAAATTATGGCTCATTCGCAGAGAACTAAAATTCAATAATTGCTACATAAAGCATGCTTAAGCAGAGATATTCAAACCCAATAAAAAGGCACATTCCTATAAACACGGTGTCTAATTAACAGAGAATCACAGCTGAGTCTATGGCATACCCCGAAGGTTAAATGTTTGTGTGCCTAGAAACAGGCCTGGGAGGCAAAAAAAAAAAAAAAAAAGAGAGAAGCTATCCATCACTGAGGCAGAGTTAAACTTGTCAATAACAACCTCACAAAGGCCACAGCTTTCATCATCGTTGTAACCGATGGCTGCATAACGTATGATGATAAATGTAAACATGTCTCCTGGGAATAGGGGTTTTGGAGTTAGGATAGGTAGAAGTGACTCTCAACAGGCTGGCAATGTTTATCTCATTCTAAGGCAAGCTTTTTTCCCTTTTCACAAGTAGGACTGGCATGGCAGTGTCCTCCCATATACTGAAAGCCTACACAATGCCCAGACTGAAAAGGATGTTTGGGTCTATGTCAGCAGGGAGACAGATTTCTCTGCTTGTGGTTGGAGCTTTTTACAACAAGAGTAAGACTGGAGTACTGAAGAGAGATTTGGCTAGGACAGGTAAATGATTTGGGATGTAAGAGAAAGTACACATACTGACAACACCAAACTCATAGTTCCCAGCTAAGCCTTCTCAACTCTTTATTCTTCTATGGCTTTCTATATGACAAAGTCAAACAGAACAGCTGACTTTATCTTGATTTGTTGTGTTACTGCCTAGGCTGCTTTCTTCAGCTGCTTTCTCCTTCTCTTGGATTATAAAGTATATTCATAACAGGGAACGTATCATGAAAGAATGTATGACATGGAAAAGTGATTGAAGAGTTGTTGGCAATGAAGGGAACAAGTCAGACTAGCATTGGAAAGAGAATAAGCAGGGAAAATGATTGAGACAGCTGATATCTGCCTACTTTTATTGAATAAACATCTTGTTTTGATTGGAAGTGGCCAGGGAACCAATACAATCCCTCAAAGAAGTCCCACTTTGGTCTCTCTTTTCTAAGGAACAAAGTATGAAAATACCATAAATGTTACAGGAGATATCTTAAGATATATTCCCAGTCACAAATATCTCTGTACTGTATCAACAAATAGCATGTGAATAGCATATATGTTTAACTTTAGAAATGATAGTCGTGTTTGTTTACAGCATGAAGATCAACAAAAGCTGACACCAAAGAAATAGCATCTCAGTTTTCAGTGTTATCTCCAGCAGAATGTTACCAAAGGTCCTGCTTTGCTGCTGGAAAGGCAGGGAGCAAGTGGTTTAGCTCCCATAGATTTCAATACAATAAGATTTCATTTTTAGAAGGTCCCAAGTTCGATGTTAGGTTTGTGACATTAGGAGAGATATGTAGTCTTCAAAGCATGCAGAGCCTGTTGTCTGAGATGGCTGAACATAAAAAGCCTACCACTTCTGAACAGTGTTTTTCTCCTTCTAAGTTTTGCAAGATGAAGTCTCAGACAGATACATCTACACTGCTTGCCTAATAATAGCAATTGTCTGTGTAATTGGGAGCATAAAAAGAGGTGGGTAAGACTTTGAGGAAGGCCAGCTAAGCATGCAAACACTGCTTGTAATTGGTACATAAATTTAGGTATCTAGTTGCATATGTATTTCCTGCTTAATGGTGATACTTAAAAGCTTGACACTTGCTCTGCTTATGAACTTTCCAGGCTCTAAGCAATGATCCTTTGATGCATTTAACTTTACATACCTTGTACAAGACCCTACATCTAAAACTGACTGTTATGAATCATAGAATCATAGAGTAAATGAAACACTTTATTTCATCCATCTGCCTTTTTCCACAAATAGTAACAGTAAAAAAGCAGGACAGTGTTGAACAGTGTTTTGTGGATAATTCATACTGTTTTCTCTTGAGTTGTTTCAAAAGTAGGCCTGAGCTCCACAGATCAAGCTTTGTCTGGGCTACTTTCTGCATAACATGCTATTGAGGATACATTTCAGTTGACCATTCATATAGAATGGGTCACTTTTCTTCTTCAAAATTTAAGTTCAAGGTCACTTCCTGCCATGATTTTCCTTCATCCTCAACACAAAGCAAGCTTAAATAGTTCATGTACTTCATGGCAATGTTTTTTTCAGGAATCTATTTTCATCAGTTAAATATATTTCATCAGTCTCTGCGAAACTAATCAAAGGCTTCTTCCAGCTACAGCTCATTTTTATACTAATGCTAACTTATTTCTGTCTTACTGGAATTCTCCTTCCATCTTCTTTTTTTCCGTTTAATTAATTAATTAATTCTGCTCTGTCATTCTCATCTATCGGTTCTTTTCTCTGCTTCACGTCACGTAGCTTCCATACTGTAGATGAGACGCTGAGGGACATGGTTTAGTTTAGTGGTGGGCTTGGCACTGTGAGGTTAGTGGTTGGACTCGATGATCTTAAAGGTCTTTTCTAACTGTAATGATTCTATGATTCTATATTCTGTCTAATATGATAGTGGTCACATTCATAGAATGATAGAATCACAGAATGGTAGGGTTGGAAGGGACCTCTAGAGATCATCAAGTCCAACCGCCCATGCAGAAGTAGGTTCGTTCTGTTTTTACTCTTTCAAGTTGATCCAGGTCATCACATTTTTAGGTAATTCCCAAACCAGAAATGATAATAAATTTTACTTCACTGATAACTGACCACGTCCTCACAAGGCTTAATAATGGTAACAGTTTCTGAGGCAGTGAGTACACATCTGGCTCCATTTTTGGACTGCCATGGCAAATCACTTTCTTTAGCACGTACAAGGAACAGCAATGCTTAGATGAAGCTGAACCCAAAAAAAGGAGATGACTGGCCATTAGCCAGCAACCTAAAGTTTCTTCACACACATTCTTATTGAAACTGAAGCCCATACACACCATTGGAGATCTGCAGAGCAAATGCTAACTTAGGATGCAGTCAACACATACAGTGACGATGCTGTTGACCACATTTTATTACTTTTTTTTTTTTTTTTTACAGATAGCAGCAGTTACAGATTTAGTCCCCATCGTTCGAGCTCTTGACAGTAATTGTCTCATTTAGTTTGTGTGCAGGTTTTAAATTGAGACATTATCAGCTGATGAATAAATGTTCCACTAACATCTCAATTATGTCAGTTGTCACTGCGTGCAATCATGAATATAATCATATGCATGAATAGTTGCATTGCCATTAAAATGTGCAAAACCTGGAGAACTTAGAAAACAACCAGAATGCCTGTTGTTTCATTTTACTGCCTTCACAGCTAACACCATCATAGGAGATCTCACTTTGACATGGTTTGAAAAACTTTGTTGTTTGCAGCATATCGTGGCTGTATGTGGTTTCCATTTCTGGTATATATATATGTGTGGTATATGCAGTATATATATATGTGGTTTCCATTTGGTTTGACAAATATCTTCATAGTACTTGATTGTGGCATAGATTTTAATTTTCTGAGAGAATAACACGTGTTCATAGCCTCTCACAGAATGACAGTCTCATTTAACTTTGAGAAATGTGGAAGAGAAAGGAACAAGACATATATACACAGATGTGTACACATATGTAGATGTATATACACATATACAGTAGTAATACAAGGTTTTATTCATAACTTAATCATAGAATCATAAATTCTGAGATCACAGGATCATAGAATGGTAGGGTTGGAAGAGACCTTTAGAGATCATCTGGTCCAACCTCCCTGCAGAAGCATTTAAGTCAACAAACTAAACCACAACAGAAGTTACAATTAAAAGTATTTGACTGAGTTCTTGCAAGAGCTTTTTTACAGCAACAGGTCATAACTCAGGTCTGGAGTTACAGCCCAATTGTGGAGTTATAGCCCAGTAGCTGAACTGAGAAGAAGCTTGGAACCTCAATTAAAGGGAAAATAGCAGTTTTCCTGCTTGAATTAAGGATATGATAGGTACTTAGTGGAATTCATTAACTAAACTATCACTATCTCTGTTGTCCTTCACTATGTCTTTTATCTCTCATCTTTACTCTGATATATATATACATAAAGTAACCACAAGCCCTCTCACTTACCTTTATTAGGCCTCTTAACTTTTCCTTAAGAACAAGCAGTTCTCTTCAGATCATCATAGTAAAACTTTTCATCTGTTTTTCTTGATTGAATAAATTTTGCCTAAATAGAAGAGATTGAAATTTCTACCCGATTTCAAAATGGGTCTGGGAGTAACTTCACCAGGGAGAATTTTATTTCCTGAGATAGAAACATTACTTGATATAAAGAGGAAAAACAAAATGATTGCTTTTCAAAGACAAATGTGATGATAAGTTTCCCCTAGAAAGGATGGAACCCAATGATGATAAACAAATAAATACAAGAGGTTTTGTTGATCATCAATTACAGTTTTGTTAAGTCTCCAGAAAGGGAAAAGGAAGTGGGGTCACATATTGTATAGATGTTAAAAAACCTGCTATTACAAACAAGCTGTTGAAGGTGCATGGTATAAAACAGACCCTGGTACAGATAGATTTTTTTCTGGCGTTAGTCCTCTGAGACTGGTGTTGCTGCGACTGCTATAAATCAGGTAAGAAACAGGAGAAAACTAAATGAAACTTGCTTTCATTTATGCAGCTAAGGATGCAGTTAACTATAAGGAGTATCAGGGAAGAGAGTAGTCAGCTAAGGACAAGAACAGCAGTAGATGTCCATATTTGCAGTAGCTTTCTTTTCTGAAGGTAGAGCACAGAATCATTTTGACTTTTCCTCCTACATTTTTTCCCAAGTATCCATTGTTTGCTTTTTGGCCACAAATTCTGTAGCACTGAATTAGCAGGAAACGCTTTTCAACCTTTCTGTGTTCAATCCTATGGCCACCAGCAATATTATTGCATCAGAGCATTGGACCCATCTGCTTTACTCTAGTTAAGTGATAGGTCACTTGCTGCCACCAATGAGATCAGGGTTAGATTCCTTAACCTTGTTTGTTTTGTGACTAATTTGTAACTCACTGTTGAGATTACAAAAAACTGCATACATTTGCAACATCAAAGTCTATTTCATGGTATAAGAAGATGCAAAATGGAACCTTAATCTGCCAGCATAGATCCCATTCATGTTCTGTTTTAAACACAGGACACAGAAAGAGAATGTTGGGTTTATTTTTCCGTGTAGTAGAGTAGTAGACAAAAGGTATATTTTTATATGCTTTCAGTAGAGTGGGTATTTCAGATACAGTTTTGACAAGCTATAATTAATATCTATTAAAACATAAAGGGAAAAGGGAGAAGAAAAAAATGTTAATCTCTTAGAGCAGTCATCACTGGAAAACTACTTGTAAAAATAGGTTTGATCCATTACTTTCCTTTGCATTTTAAAGATTACTGCAAGCTGCAAAGAAAAACAGCAAAGAGAGGCTGTTTGCCATATGAACAGAAAGACAAATAAGAGTGATGTCTGTTAACAGTGAAACACTCATCCACTTATTGCTGCAAGCAGGTAGCTTTCTTACTCAATTTTCTACCATCTCCTCAAACCCTTTACTTTCAGTTTGACCAACATGCAAATCCTGAGCCTCATGGCCATTCCAGATGTTATAGGCTGGGCACATGGTCTTGATTGCAGCCAAGCTGATTTCCAGAAGTTATGCCATACCTTTGAGAGTCTTTATGATACTGCCTGGTACTGGGAAAGACGTTGCTATTGAAATGAGAACCACTGCATTCTCTGACATATAAAATATACAGGAATTACAGTAACGAGGCTAAAGTATAAAAATACTATAAGAATGAAATAAGAATTTTATGGCCAAATTCTACTGTTCACAGAGTGCATGTAAAAGAAAAACTAAAACTTTAGTCAATATTGCCTTTGTACTTTCCTTTTGCAAAATTGCCTGCAGCTTGCTACAGACTTAGCAAGGCAGAGGTTTAAAAACAGAATCTAGTTGCTTATGGCTCATTCATTATTAAATAGCTCTATGTTGTATGGCACAATTGATCAAATAATCATTTAAAGAAGGTATGTCTTTCGAAAGTTTTATACTTTAACAACAGAGAGATCAAACAAACAAACAACCCAGGATCACAAATAATTTCTTTTCCTCCCCAGCTACTATTTTCTTCAGGAATCTGATTCTCCTATGGGGATCTAGGTGCTGCCAATCCTTATATTTATCTTGTCCAGAAGCTTCCTGCACAAACAAGCATCCCAAAGCATCAGAAACCCAGTCTTGACAAAATTCATTCCTGGTTGTGATGCCTTTGCAGGTCACAGCAACTTCATGTGGCAAGAGCAGCAGTGTTTCTGGTAGGAGAGCAGTGAACCGTGGGGAATTTTGAACTCTTTCAGCTGACAAGCAGTTTCTGTAGATTACAGAGTGTTATTTCCAGTCTCATCAGCTACTGAATTGAATTCAAAGTTGCACTGTTTTCTTGAGTCTCGTTTTGTGGCCAAGGCCCAGGGTATTTAAAGTGAAGTCCCAGAGTAAAAACAGTGATTGATGATTTGTTCTACTGGCAAAGGGAAACCTTTGCAAGGATGGTAAATCTTTTTACATAGAAAACAGTGCCTTTGCTGGGGCCAGTCTGAGACTGAGAAATTGAAGTCTCTAGGAGGCAAAGAATGGCACAAGTTTGAGTGCCACCTTCCTTTCCAAGTGCAAATTGGATTTTCTTAACCTTTCCTCTGTAACATAAACATTTAGACAAACAGTCAGACAAGCATTATATGTTCTAAAACAAAACACTGCACAGTAGACACATCTTCCCCTGGGGAGAGGATTGAAAGAATAAACATGTAACAAGCATTAGTCACATTGCTTAATGCACTACTGGGAGATACTCAAATATTCATTGTGAGTATGCTATAAAGAGATGTAGAAGGTGTAATAAATGTGCTGTATGACTTGTCAAATAGTCTACTGCTTTCTGCATCAGGCTAAGTTAGAATGGATTTTAAGAATAGTTCTATGTACAGTTAAGGAAGGCAGCGAAATCTTGTCAGAAAGGCATTTGTTTTACTAAGAACAGGTACTAAAAGCATTCCTGATCTTTTTTTTAAATAGAATTCCTTAGCAGAACCTGTAATTGTCAAATCTTCAAAGGCAATAATAATTGACAAATAGTAGAGAAATACCCTGAAAAAGAAAGGCCAGGATACTGTCTTCATCATCATCATCATCATCATCATCATCTGGCTGTTTCCTAGCAACCTTTTGCTATCATCTCAGTTTTATTCCCATTCCCATAAGGATCAAGGCAGGAGCAGTTCACAACTGCAGCACATAGAAACAATCTGCATAGAGTAGAGAGCAGTCAGGGGAAGCTGAACTGAAGGAAATCAGAAGTTGCCTCTGTGCTCAGCAGAAAGCTTTTAGGAAATACTTTCTGGATACAGGTGAAGCTTTCACCTCTGCTTGAAATAAGCACTACTTAGTTAACTGGACTAGACTTGCTGTTGGAAAGGACCTACATCATCATCTCATCCAACTGCTTGACCAATTCAGGACTTTCAAAAGCATGTTATTAAGGGCATTGTACAAATGCCTCAAACACTGACAGGCTTTGGGCAACAGCCACCTCTCTAGGAAGCCTGTCCAGTGTTTGAGCACCTCTCAGTAAAGAAATGCTTCCTTAAGCATTCCTAAATGTCCAGTCCAGTCTAAACCTCCATCAGTGCAGCTTTGAACCATTCCCACATGTTCTGTCACTGGATGCCTCCTTCTCCACTTTCCCTCCTCAGGAAGCTGTAGAGAGCCATAAAGTTGCCCCTCTAGCCTCCTTTTTCTCCAAACTAGACAAGCCCAAAGTCCTCAGCTGCTCCTCGCAGGAAATGCCTTCCAACCCTTTCATCAGCTTTATTGCCCTCCTCTGGACACATTCAAGGACCTTGACATCCTTCTTAGATTGTGGGGCTGTGGTGGTTTGGCCTTTGGTGGACACCAGATGCCCACCTCTCTATCAACCATCTCCTCAGCAGGCCAGGGAGAGGACAAGAAAGCTTTGTGGGTCAAGATAAAGGTACTTTGATAAAGTAACAGCAAGTCACGTGTGTGAAACAGAAGGAAGTAAAGATGTTACTCTGTACTACTCATCAGCATGTGATATCCATCCACTTCCCAGGAAGCTGGGCTGTGGTACGCATAGCGGTTGCTTCAGAAGACAAATGTAAATCACAAATGCTGCCCCTTCCTCCTCTTAAGGAGTTTATATTGCTGAGCTGATGTCTTACAGTATGGAATGGGCTGGAATGGAATGGAATGGAATGGAATATCCCTTTGGTCAGTTTGGGTCAGCTGTGCCTCCTCCCATGATCTTGCCCTTTCCCAATCTACTGGTGAAGGTAGAGTGAGAAATGTTGGAGAAACAGCCTTGTGTGAGCAGTCACCTACATGATGTACCTTCAGAGTCATGTTTGGTACATGAGTAGCAAAGTTGTGCCACAATGCAGCAGCCCAGATCGGTTGACCCCTGTGCTGCCAACTGGTCTTCTTCCATTGCTGTAGCCATTCTCACAGAGCGTTATCCACCATCCAGGAGTCAGTATAGTGTACTGGCCACTTCTCTTGTTCACCAGTCTCTAGGTGAACATAAGCTTTTGTGCCAGTGATTTCTGAAGTGACTCAAAGTCCCTGTTACGCTGCTGGTATTTCTTTTTTGGTTGGGATGTAGTGTGATTCTGATCCTTGATACCCCCAGCTCCAAAACCCTAAAGGTAGACCTCAGGTTTCTCCTGATGTTTTCTGCCACAAGCTCCAGGTAAGATGGTGCTCCTCAGTTCAGTGTAGAAGATATTTTGCACAGCTGTTCCTGCCCAAGTAGCTATTTTCCTGCTCAAAAGCTTCACTCAACACAGCAGCCTGAGAAAGCTCATGTTTTCTTCTTGTTAGCTGTTTTGTTCATAACACCCATAGCCACATGACAGCATTCATTCTACCATTTTATTCCCAAGAACTGGATCTCTTGTGCAGGTCCCTTTACCTTGTTTTTCTTTATTTAAAAAAAAAAAAACTTTTAGAAGAATCTGAATTATTCTTTTCCCCTTCTCCAATATGTTAATCACAGAGCCATTACCTCAATCGCTAATTGGCTCAGCCTTGGTCACTTGGTCAGTGTCAGGTCTATCTTAGAGCCAACTGGCACTGGCCCTATCACATATAGGGGAAGCTTCTGGCAGCTTTTTGTTTAAAGAAGACACCCCTGTATTCTCTGCTACCAAAACCTGGCCCAGAGAAACCCACTGAAGGTGCCCAGAACTGTACACAAGATGTGGCTGCACCAGTGCTGAATACAGTAGGATAATAATCTCTTTCAGCCAGCTGTTATATTGTGTCTGATGGACCCCAGGCTGTGGTTTGCCCTCCTGGCTGCCAGGTCACACTGCTGATTTATGCTAAGACTGCTGTTAAACAGCACCCCCAGATCTCTTTCTGCAGGGCTGTTCTCTAGGCCCTCCTCTCCCAGTTTATACTTGTGCCAGGCATTACTCTGTCCTAAGGTCAGAATCTGACATTTTGACTTGTTAGATCCCTCCGCAAGGCAACTTGTCCCTCAAGACAGCCAACAGCAGCTCCCAGTTTGATATCACCAGCAAATGTGCTAGTGATGCATATGACTTCTGCAACTAGATCATTGATAAATCTGTTGAGCAGTACTGGCCCTGGGATTGAACCCTGAGGAACACTTACTCATGATACCTAATTATGCTTTAGATATAACCATTAATAAAACCTCTGCTCTCTCCACTTGGCCTGGGGATTACCCTTTCAATCTTGTACATAATGGGCTTCAGACCATCACACAAGTGTTTCCCACCTCAGCTTAATTAGATGGTACAATAAGTATAGTGAGCATCGGTCTCTCAGAAACAGTTCTTCAGCCACATGAATTGGAGAGGGTAAATGAACCCCTCACTATTCAGAGTTCCAGTGTCACTCCAAGGCAAATTTATGGTCTCATGTATGTAGCAGTCAATACTAAGAAGTGGGAAATTCCTCAGTGGTTACACTGTGGTCTACAACCGTGCTCTGCTTTCAGAATCAAATTTCCTGATGTAATGGTAAAGTTTGTGCTGAAAACACAGACTTACAGGAAGTAAGTTCTGTAAGACAGAGAGTTTTTTTCCAAAGGTTTTAATTTTGTGTGGGTTTTGTTCATTTGTTTGCTTTCCTGACGTGCAATGTTTCTGTTTCACTGCACTCTTTACCCCATGGTATGAGACTTTCAAACTGCATTAGACAGAGCTCATTTCTGCCACAATTCCTTCTTGAGACCAGACAGTGGCAAAAGGTGAAACGTGTCACATCTTGCCTGTAATGAATCCAATCTGTCAGTTTTCTACTTTTCCTCACACTTGCTCATGTGGTGTCACCTTTAATAGAATTTAACTTCTGATGTGGTTTCCACTACAGTCACTGGAAGTTGTTCAGTATCTTATTGTCATGATGCATAGGGATACAAGGGGTGCATAGAGACACAAGCTATCACCAGAACTGGACACCGGAGCTGTATGACCATGCTTCTCTAAGCTCTCCTGCAGCATCCTGAGGATACAGATTGAATTTTTTCACTGCACAGTTTAGTGGCCAACTTATGTTTCATACACCAGAATTGCAGAATTTTATGTGAGGTCTCCTGTGTCCATTTGTTTCTGGTCATTTGACTTAGTTGGTGGGTTGAGGACTCTTGGCAGAGTACCGTAAGCTATGTGTTCAGTAAATTACTCAGTACTGCTGTGCTAATGGTGCTATAGTGGTGACACAGAAGTTGGGACAGAGTAGGCCAGAGCTTTCCTGAGGCTATGGAAAAGATAGAGTAGCTCAGCAAGTATACTCTGTACCATGGAAGATGCACCCACTAGTAATACAACTTAAAAATTGAGGCAAATGAGAGGAATCAATTCATTAAAATATTTACAGGTACACTATAGGAATTTCAACATACATGTGTAATGACTCTTACTAGAGAGTATCTTAGCCAAAGCTCTGCCAGCCAGTGGCAAAAGTTCTGTAGACTTCAGTGGTTCTGGGATTTAATCAAGTCATCTCAAGCACCACAGAATTAATGCTTCTCTTTGAAAAGCAGTAGTTTAAGCTTTGAATTGTATTTCTCTCTCGTAGTGAACGCAATAGGTCACAAATTTCAGGCTGAAGTTCACCTTTCAATTAGTATTGTATCCCTTTTTATTTGTAGACATTATTTATATCAAAGGTGTAAATTCTCAGTGAGGTTTTGTTTGTGTGAAATTGTGGGCCAAAGCAAAGAGCCTTGGATTTCTCTTGCTCCTTGGGACAGTTCTGGTTTTATTACTATCTTTAGCCTTGCAGCACACCTTTGAATTGCCTCTTGTACAGAATCACTGAAGCGTTTAGATTGGAAGGGACCTCTTGAGATCCATAGTCCAACTCCCCTGCTCAAGTTCATCTTCCTTTGCAATAACTTTCTACTCTCTTCTCTGAGCATTATGAGCACATCATCCATACCTACCACTTCTAAGCCTTCTTCCATTGTAAGGGTTTTTTGGCTTAGCCTCAGACAGCCATTGGCTCCATACAGGAGGTGACCCAGTTTAGGGTCTTTCTTGAGTGTTAAGGGGCTAATACCTATTGTCCCCTAGGTAGAGCAAGGAGTATTTATCTCTGGAGAAACCCTCAGACCCTTGCTTAGTCAGCATGGAAGGGTTGGTCGTAGTGGGGGGCAAGGGCAGCTCTTGGTGTGGAGTTGGAGTCTGGAGGATTGCATAGGATGTAAGAGCACCATGGTGTCCAGCTCAGGACTCAAGAAGGTCTGAGCTTACTGCCAGAGTACTGTGCAGGTCAGCATCTTCCTTAAGGCAGTGGTGTTGGGGGAAAATAGCAGCCACGGTGCAAGAGGGCAATGCCTATACTGACAGGGTGCTGGTCCACAGCACCTGATCCAGCTGAGCCAAACACGATGGAGATGGACACAGGCCCTGCTGACAGACTGATGAACATCATCCAAAACCAAAGTAACAATCCAGGGCTAAGGACAAGCCGGGAAATTCAAATAACTCTTCAGGATCAGGGCGCAAAGCCCCTGCACCATCCCTGGAGCATGTTAAAATGTTATCCTTGGTTGTGAGTGGGAGGGGAGGGTAGCTCTGGAGGAGCTGGTCAGGGACAGTCAGGTCCACCTATGTTCTCACAGCCCTGAGAAGGACTCTCTTTGACAGCCACTTCAGCATGTGTCATTAATAAATGATGATAATTGCCTGGTGCACAGTAAAACTGTTTGCTGAAGCTGAGGATTATTGAGCAATACCATTTCATTTTTGTTAACCAAAACAAATAGCTGAGGAAAAAAAGAGAATGGCTTGTACTGGGCTGCATAAATAAGTTATGTCAATGTAACTGCAAGAGGGTCTCGTTAACAGCACGATTTTATACAAGCTTTGTACAATAATTGTCAAGTGGCTCCCAAGATTGTTTAGAAAGTTCAAACATACCTATCCTAAAGTCCACTGACTTCTGGTTTAATAGTTTATTCCCTAGGGAGCTGAATTATTTATTGATTCGTTAAGGAGAACAATGATCTAAATGCAAGACCTGAAGTGTTTGTAATTGAGATCCAATTGGAGGGACATTAACCTACTCACTAAATTTAAGTGCTGACACTTAAATTGGCCCCAAGATGAAATTCTTTTTCAGTTGGATTCTTCCACTGCCAGAAAGCACATTTTTAGAATGAAAAGGTATAACTTATTCCTTTTTTTTTTTACCATCTCATTCTAAAGGTGGCACAGCCAGAGAATGTGTTTTTAAAACGACCCAATACTTGCTTAATTAAGACTATAACCTTAGACTCTATTAGAAGTACTGCAGCAGCTGATATGATTCACTAATATAGGTTTCCCAACGTGTCACATTAAAGAAGTTGTTCTAGGAGAGTAAAGGAATTTCAAGACCTGGGTTAAAACATTGTGAACCAGTATGCTTTTTAGTCTGAGCATCGGGAGAGTTCAGCAGATTTTGCTACAGTCAAGAGAAGGAATTTATTGTAAATGACAAGCCGTTAACCTTTAGAAGTAACTTTCCTTTTAGCAAGAGTGGTATTCTACCAGCATCTGATTATACTGTCAGCTCCTCTGACTAACTGAGGCTGTTAAGCTACCTCTTCAAAATTAATTTCTCTCACTGATAATGAGAGTTTCAGTGGTCCTGAAAAAAATAAACTGTGCTTGAATTGACTGAGCCTGGAAGTACTGCCTCCTTCCAGGACTATGTTGGGTGAGTAAACAGTCAAAAAGTATTTGGGCCTTTTAAAAGAAAAGTGTTCTCATCTCTTTGACTTCCACAAGATATCATTAACTGAATTCCCAGTTGAGCAGTTTGTGCAATTCCCTTTCTTCAAATCAAACGCTGCCAGTAGGTTCATGCTTCTCTTGTAAGCCCTGCAATGTTGCTTGTTTTGAGGCTGCTTCCAATGTGACTAGGATGCATCCAAAGTGATACTGTGCATGATTAGTTAGGCTTTACATGTGTGTGCTCATTTATCTGAAACTATATGACCGTGTGCTGCCAAAGGATAGGCTCATGTAAATATCTGCTGCCCCACTGTAAGAAAAGTCACTCAGTGGAACACAATAAGTGTGGGATTACATATGCTTAATTCCTCTCTATGTTTTCATCTGCAGTTCCATGTATACCCAGGATGGAATCTGACATCAGTTTGTTTTACACAGTGACCTATATAGCTCTTGGATTGTGCAAATTAGAATAAGAGTTATAAAGTTTCCTTCAGAAAACAGAGTGAGTGTTCTCCACGTGTGGCCATACTTTCAAGTCCATTATGAGCAAAAGGAAGAACAAATTCAAGCTCAGAGAATAGTGTTATTAAAAGCCTCTCTGTTTGCCTGTTTCCAAAATGTATTCAGTTCTCCCTTTCTGTTCCTTTATGCTCTTATTTGTCCTCTTTTTCTTGTCTCCTCATATATTGTTTTGTCTGTCTTTTGCTTTTGTTCATTTTCTTTCTCTCTTTCCAGGGTATCTGGCATGAAAATTCATCAGTATAATTTGGACTTACTCAGCTAATTTTGCCCTAATGTTGCCACAGATACATGAAAACGCTCTTGTGCATGATCACAGAAATAGTCATACTTTTTGTGTTGTGGTTCTAGCTGCTGTTTGTCAAGTATCGATTTCCTGTGTGTTGGAGGCAAATAAAATGAGAGTTAATTAGAAGCTTGGGATTCTCAGAGTCCAGACATACATTTAAAGCACTCTTGTGTGTGGTGTGCTGTAGGTAACAGAGATTTATTTGCCTTTTGTCTTCCATTTATGGTGCATTAGTTGAATGTTGAAGATGAAACAACTTTATATTCCACAGGTTATGGCTTTGTTTGACCAGTGAAAAACTGTAAGTGTAAAAGCTCCCATGGATTTAATTCTGGTTATAGGTCTTTGTTTAGAGAAGGTTCTTAAGGGATGTTGAGACAGGCAATATCACCAGCATTCTTCATAATTGGATATTTATTTTGGCTGATTTGATTGATGTTTGCTTTGAGACTCAATTCAAGATGTCATGTAGAATTTTAAACAACTTTTAAATAAGTAGGAAAAAAAACCCAAAATGATGTATTTGTAGATGCTTTAATTTGAAGACGTATAGATATGCAATATTTGCTTTATTTTATTTTACTTTACTTTTTTTTCTCTTTAACACAGTCCCCTCAAGCTGAGTTTTAGACACTTGGATGGCAAGGCAATGGCTGTAGTCTTGTGTTGCATAATGATTTAAAAACAGTGGCTAAAGTCTCATTAATGAAAAAATGGCACAACTTTACACATCCAGTATACAAGCAGCTCAAGAGGGTCAGAGAACTGCTGGCGAGAGGCCAGCACAGGGCCACCAAGATGATCAGGGGACTGGAGCATCTTCTTTATGAGGAAAAGCTGCGGGACTTGGGGCTGTTTAGTCTAGAAAAGAGACTGAGGGAGGATCTTGTTAATATTGACAAATATCTAAAGGGTGGGTGTCAGGAGTTTGGGGCAGCACTTTTTCTAGTAGCTAACAACAGGACAAGGGGTGATGGGATGAAGCTGCAACACAAACAGTTCCACTGAAACATAAGAAAAAACTCTTTCACTGTGAGGTGAGGGAGCCCTGGCCCAGGCTGCCCAGGGAGGGTGTGGAGGCTCCTTCCTTGGAGGTCTTCAAGACCTGCCTGGACATCTTGCTGTGTGACCTGATCTAGGTGAACCTGCTTCTGCAG